>PVJI01024334.1:0-22091 GCA_004026765.1 Micronycteris hirsuta
TGACTTTGTGGGGAATTACACACCAAAATGATTACAATACCGAATCACATGTGCTTCTTAAGATAAACTCACATACTACTAAAATTCTGTAGATGATTTATTTAATGTATACTTAGTGGAATTTTAAAAATAGGTATTTGAGAATGTCACCGGAACTTGAGTGGCTGTCATAAGAACTTAAGTGAAAATCTCACAAGAACTCTTCACCACTCTGTAATATCAGTAATGAACTACTTTTTCACTTCAGCCTTATCTTTTCACCCAATGCCTAACACACAGAGCACTGGAGATTAGCAAATGTGTTTTGAATGAATCTTGGAGTTTAGAAGCATTAATACTGTATAACTCCATTGGAACTAATATTACAAAATAAGAGATGGCCAGCAAAGAAAGCTGAGTCACATTCTAATTCCTAATGGTGGGAAGCCCCCTGAAAAGTATTTATATATTATAAATATTACTCCATACCTTAGAGATAATGGTGTAGGTCAGAATAATCTGCTATAGCCTAATAATCTCTCCTGGGCTATATGTGGCAGAAATATCTTTGTAGTTTAGTGGTAAATAAAACAGGTAAAGTAGATTTAATTTACTTTAAATTAGTAAGTGAGGTTCTATGCTAATAGCATAGGCTCTCTGAGCAAGAATTGGTACAAAAGTTTTCTACCTACTTTTTGGATTTCCAAAGAAGACACTAGCTCAAGTTCAAAGATGCAGCAAAGTCCTCTAAACTTAACAAGAGGCCAACTCCTGGATAATTCAGAAATGAACAGAAATCTAGATGACAGTGTTTCCTTAGAAATTACTAGTTAAACCCCTGAAGAATTATTATTAAGCCAACTACTAGAGAATTTTTCTTATAGGACTCTCTCTAATATTTCATTGAACTATCTGATGTCCCAACCTACTTTTAGCAATTTTTAAATAATATCAAATATGTTTCATTTAAAAAAGGTTCTTGAGGTCCTTTTTTTAACCCACTTCACCACCATTACTTGTACCTAAAAATCTTCATTTATTTATTTTTTTATATTTCTCTCAACTTCTATATATCCTGGTACATGATTTTTTTTGCTATTGTACACGTTTAGCACTATAGTAGTCATTTGTACATTTGCATTATCTCACCTATTTGGTGATAGGCTTTTTAGAAATATTGAGGTCATCTTTCTATTTAGTCTTCAATTAAACATTTAATCAATCCTATTTAGCATGTACTATATTTTGGACAATATAACGCATAATGGGAAATGAACAACACAAAATATAGAGTCCTTGACCACATAGAAATTGAGGAGTATATGTCATTCACTTTGAAGGTATTTAATGAACATCTGTAGAATGTAGATGAGAAAACTTTTTTCCCCCCTGTGGTAGGTGGGACCGTAAGATACAGCATCTGTTGCAATTATAATTAAAATATAAGCTAGTTGGACTTCAATTCTACTAAATAATTAAATTACTGAAATATTACTTAAATCTATAATAACAGTGGTTAAAAAAGTAGATAATTAAAATGATATTTAATATACTATTTTCTTGCCATGGCTGGTGTGGCTCAGTGGATTGAGCACCAGCCTGCAAACCAGTTCAATTCCAAGTCAGGGCACATGCCTGGGTTGCCAGCCAGGTCCCCACCAGGGGACACGTGACAGGCAACCACACAATGATGTTTTTCTCCTCTTTCTCCCTCTCTTCCCCTCTGTCTAAAGGTAAAATAAATAAAATCTTTAAAAATATACTATTTACTTAAGGAAGAAAAATTAGCATGAAGAATAAATATCACTTGCAGGTAATTGTAAATTCCTAGGCAGGCAAAACTCTGTCCTAGAAATTGCAATACTTTCTGGAATAGGATATCCCCCCTGACTTTGTAGATTAAAGTCAGATATTGATTCTGAAATGATAATTTTAATCATTGAGTGAATGTTGAGTAAAATAAGTCAGACAGACAAAGAAAAATGCCATATGATTTCACTTATATGTAAAATCTATAAAACAAAATAAACAAGCAGAAAAGAAGCAGACTCCTAGATACAGAGAACATCTTGATAATTGCTAGATGGGAAGGTAGATTGAGGGGGATGAAGGGATTAAGAAGTACAAATTAGTAGTTACAGAATAGTGGCGGGGATGTAAAGTACAGCATAGGGAATAGACTCAATAATATTGTTAACAGCTACGCATGGTGTCAGACGGGCACTAGATGTATCAGGGTGATCACTTTGTAAGTTATGTAAATGTCTTTCATACACCTGAAACTAATATAATATTGTAGGGCATCTGTAAATGAAAAATAAAAAATCATTTCAAAAATTCTGCCCTAAAAATTTACCACCCAATGCATATGTTTTTTTACAGTTTCCTTTGTAACAGTATTTACCAAAAACATAGCTGAAATGTGTTTGTATTTAATGACTTTGTGCTACACTGGAAAGAAACTACTATAAGGGCAGACAAATGAGATGATCGGATGATGGGCGCCTAGATTAGAAATTAAAGGTACATAGAAAACATACTGTTTTGAAGTCACTGTCACTTACTTTGTTCACAAACAATTTTGAGAATTATTTAAGGTATACATTTTTCCCAATATTTGAAGTAGAATACCACAGCTTATCAAAAACCAGCTAGAAAATAAATATCATACTTAAGTCCTAAGGACATGATTAAATTTTCTAACAATAGGAGACTCTAGAAATTATTAACTATCTTGACAAAAATTTTGGACTTCCTAATGCTCTTCTAAGTAGACCTGCAGTATACCTGTTTCACATTACTGTAGATAGTCTTCACCAAATTTCACAAGATGGTATTTAACATTAACCTGCAGAAAGCTGACACCACCTGTCCTTCCTTGCCAAATACTGGAAAATCTAATTAAATAGAAATTTGACTTCAAGAAGGCAATGTTGAAAACTAAATAAACTTTATCTTTTTAACCTTATTGACTGACAAAAGTAACACGAAAACATCAATACCTCATTCACATTGAGAACTCATAGTGGATGAACTTCATCTCTGTCAAGGATATGATTACTAATGGAGCTGGTGGAGCCAGACTTAAAATCAAATTACTCTGATGTGACAGCTTAATCTCAGACTTAACTCAATCTTTATTTTACCACTTTGAAACTTCTTGGTGATTTAATGATACTGATTTTAAGGGCCTAACATCATAAGCTTTAGGCATGCCAGTTAGAATTCTGGCTTGTTATATCTTTGGGTTTTCTAAAACACACATAAAATAATAGAATAAAATTTGGTTGAAGCTGTAGTTATAGATTTCCTTTGAAGCTTTAGAAAAGTGAATAGGATAGTTTAAAGGTTAACCTAGTTGCTCAATGTAGGAAACTAAACAAACAATGGTTAATAATGAGTTAAAGCGTGGTAACAGAGTACAGCATAAAGGTGCCTTTTCTGTTATTATTCCAATCACTGCTTTTCTTTTCACAAAAGTGGAGATTATTAGGTCTTACAAAGCTAAGAATGAAATATTTTTTTTTAAACCTGTCCTTAACTGTAAGTACTCTTATTCATGAATTTTGACACTTTCTCCTGAGTTCTAGAGTACTTTCACACAGAGCAGTATTATAAAAGATACAATTATACAATAGTTTGGAGGCATGAATGGATGCTAAGGATCAAACAAATTGGAGCATAATAATTTTTAAGATACAAAGTCACATTTTCCATGTCACTAGCCAGGAACATAACTGGTCAGAAACACACTGAAGTTACCCACCATGTTTGTTGAATGTTAGGATCACGGAATTTCTCAAAGAATAATAAATTTAACAAACTAAAATAATAATTACAATATGAAATTCAATTGGGAAGGGATTCTTCAAAATTCAAAAGGAAGTGTTGATGCTGTCAATATGAGAGATGAAGAGAACAACCGGCTGACTAATCATCAGCTAAAAGGCAAATAAAGCTCAACAATCTTTCCCTGGTTGTACAGTTCCTTACATGGGGTCTGAGGACAAAGAGGGAAAGGAAAGGAAGTGAGAGGGCAGGAAAGGATTGCCAAAGAGAAATAAAAAGAAAACTGAGAGGTGCAATTCGAGAGACATATACATAGGAGATAATATTTTCACATAATGCAGCGGAAATGCTTGGTAAAATACGGGAGGGCAAATGGTCATATTTGCTGCAGAGATATTGAAGAATAATTTCTGTGAAAATGAAGTTTGAGTCAGCAGAATGTTTCTAATGATTTTTGATAAAATATTATCAGTAAATTTGTGGAGGAACAAGACAGACTGCCACGAGGTACGTACTAAATGCTTACAGTATAAAATTAAGATAAAAAACAAAAAATAAAATCCAATTTGCAGCCTCGCTGCCACTCCAGAAATGAAGACATATGTGTAACAGGCCCTCCTTCTCTGCACACTTCAAAGCCACCCTGAGTTAGTGAGCTGTACTACCTGTGAACAATGCTATGATACTCCCAAAGTTTATTAAATAAATACTCTCCAAAACAAGTGACTGTACAGATATTAAAACAAATGCCTCAAACATTGGCAAAGGCTAAGCATTGTCAAGGGTGTTTGGTCAGTCACTCTGGTGAAGAATTAAAGGTCACAGGTTCAATCCCATTCAACTTTACTCTATTGCTTGAACCATTAACTCTAGTCAGCAGACAGGTTCTCCGGTGTCAAGTGCCTCACTGTTGTTTGAAAAGATGAAGCAAATGATTCTCCGTAAACCAACAAATGTAATCTTTCTGGAAAACATTTAAACATTCACCTTTTCACAGACACAGCAAAATAAAAAATCAATTTCCATGAAAAGAAGAATGACAATACATTATCTACGTCTACATCTACCTGTAAGCTAATATACGTCTACTGGCTGACTTGTGCAAAATTCACAAGATATTGTACAGTGAGAAAAGCAAGATGTATATAATATGATCGATCCTGTTTTTGTAAATGCACACACACAAATCTGTATGCATGCAAAGGTCTCCAAAGAACACTTGAGTACAGAGAGAATACAGAGTAAATTGTGTATGGGGGTATGTGTGTGTATAAATCCTATCCTTATGAAATCACACTTGTGCACATACGCATTAAGGCAGGCCTGAAAGAATGGTCACTACTAAGCTAGATGAATTTATCTCTAGTGATAAAAAGTCATATAAACTTCACTGTCATCTTCACACAAACTTTTGTAGTATTTCTATTTGATTATTTATTCTTTATTTATATAACCAGGAAAAAAAGGCATTTTATTGTACAAGAATAAGGCAAGTGCCTTGGGTTCAATGTAATCCATCAGTCTGAAACCAGCCATGAACTGCCCATTTTCTCCTAGAGATTCATATACTCATTAAATAATCACCGATAACTTGGTTATCAAACATACTTCCTCATCAAAAAAACAGAGTTTTACATGTGTTCTATACTGAGTTGTACTTTTTAAAACACAAATATTACTTAATTCAAACAAACCTGAGATAGGCTGAATAAAACCCTCCCAACTGTTCATGTTTTCACCTCCAGAATGCGTGAATGTTTACCTTTCATGGCAAAAGACACTTTTACAAATGTGATTAAATTAAAGATTTTGAGCCCTGGCTGGTGTGGCTCAATTGATTGAGTGCCACCCTGTGAACCAAAGGGTCGCTAGTTCAATTCCCAATCAGGGCACATGTCTGGGTTGCCCGCCAGGTCCCCAGTAGGGGACACGGAAGGGGCAACCCCACATTGATGTTTTTCTCTCTCTTTCTCCCTCCCTTCTCCTCTATCTAAAAATAAATAAATAAAATATTTTTGAAAAATTAAAGATTTTTAGATGATCCTGAATCATCCAGGAGGGCAATCTAACCCCAACACCCTTATGAAAGGGAGGCAAGAGGGTCGATGACAGAGAGGTGATGTGAGAACGGAAGTAGACCTTAGAGTGAGGTGATCTGAACCTGAAGGAAGGGGCCGCATGCCATACAATGCAGGTGGTTTTTCGAAGATTAAAAGACAAGGACTCAGCCCTGGCTGGTGTGGCTCAATGGATTGAGTGCCGGCCTGTGAACCAAAAGGTCGCTGGTTAGATTTCGAGTCAGGGCACAAGCCTGGGTTGTGGGCCAGGTCCCTGGTGAGTGATGTGTAAGAGGCAACCACACATTGATGTTTTTCTCCCTCCCATTCTCCCTCCCATTCTCCTCTCTCTAAAATAAATAAAATCTTAAAAAAGAAGACAAGGACACAGATTCTCCCCTGAAGCCTTCATAAGGAACGCACCCTTGAGAACACCTTAATTTTAGACTTTGAACTGCTACTACACCTGTAATAGTATAAACTTGTGTCATTTTAAGCTACCGTATTTGCGGTAATTTGATGTAGTAGCAATAGAAAATGAATGCAGAAGCTTCACAATTATTAATAGAAAAAACACATTATAAATAAGATTCAGTTCAGGGCAAGGGTTACAGAATGAGTGGCAGTGATCACCCCACTCATCAACTATAGTTTTTCTGCCTCCTGTTTCAACACTAGGTTCCAACAGTGATCCCTACCTCGTGATAAAAAGTCTGCTGTAGTCAAGCTAACTTTCACAGACATTTTTAGGCACCACGCTAGGGGATAGTAAAATATTTTGCAAAAGATAGGTGGTTAACCTTGTTAATTTTCATACAAGAAGATATTTTATTTACTTTCTTCAGCAGAATGAAAAAGAACAAAATCACATGAGTCAAAGAGACTTGTATTCCAATCCTGCTACTTCCACTTGCCACTTATCTAACTAAGCATGGGAACTTGGACAAGCTAAGGACTTAACTAATATCTTTGTCTTCCTTATTTTGCTGTGAGAACAAAATGCTCCTGTATGCAAAGAATTTAGCACAGTGTTAGCACTTGGAACTTGTTCAGAGAATAGTATCTAGTTTTAGAAAAATGCTCACATTTTTTTTCTCCAGAAATTTCTTTTTTTTTTTTTTTATTTTGACAAAGAATTAAGAAAATCAAGTGGAGGATTTATAGTCTATTTTTATTAAATACTCCAACATATGCTTTCTCAATCAGTTATTTCCTGGGACATCAGCTTCTAAGTCACTCCAGTTTCCACTCCAATCAGAGAATAAGTATCTAAATGTTTAATTATTAATTTGCATCAGATCATTAGCCAGCAACCATCACTAATATAAAATCAGACCTGAGTTTCTATAAAAAATTATATAATCTACTAAAAGAATACTGATTAATATCAGAATTTTTACTCTTAAAAACACATCCAGAATATCTCAAGTGCTTATGTAAAGAGTGGACGATATTATTTATAGCTTGGTATTCAGAATTTTATGATTTAGTGTTTTCAACAATAAGCTGCATACTTTATCCATCATGTATGGAAAACATTAAAATAATAATAGCAAAGTTTTATCAAGCACTAATTGTGTACTAGATACTATTTTATTCTGTTGTGTATATTATTTGAATAGACAAAATTTTTGAAGAAAATGCTTGCATTAAAGAAGTAAACTAATCATATTTCAAAAGCATTAGATTAATTTGGATATGTCTAGCAAACAATGAGACTCTTCATCCTATTATCCATGAAAGAAGAAAACGAGGTCCTGTCTTTCAACTACTTTTACTTTGGTAAAATAAAATGGTCACTATAGGTTGGTCCCTATGAGCTCTGGATCTCCAACACTTTTAGAACCAATGATAATGGGATTTTTAAGGAAGAGCTAATACTGTATTCAAGCTACTTCCTGAGTATAAAAAATGTATTTCAACATTTTAGATAATATCATTTGATACTTTCAAGAAGCAGCAGCTGGTAAAATTCAATCAAGTAATATAACTCACCATAAACTCTTAAATTTTGTATTAGAATCAGCGCTAATCAGAAATGCAGGCCAATATTGAGAAATGACAAAGATTGCCAAGTCCTAAAGACACAGAATAGCATTATGTTTCATGCTTTACACTTTTCACTCATTCTTAAAAAGGGTAACATGTGCCATCTGTTGCAGGGCATGCCATTCATAATTTATGAGACCCAAGCTTGTATTAAACCCTTTTCATATTATCATTAGTAAATGCATAATAAAGTGAAATGAGGATACTTAGAGTTTTGCTTCAACAATATTCCCAATAATACTCTCTTAGTAGGTAGGCATTTTTATTGAAGTTAAGCTTGATGAGTCTGAATGAATAGTTCTTGAGTAACACATAAGGATAAGACCAAAATACTGTCATGGAACACACTTCCTGGTAGACTCTGATATACATAAGTAACTGGTGACAAGTTTTATTAGAACTTTAGCAAACATAACGAATCCAGAAGAACAAAATGAAAGCCTTCTTGCAAAAATAAATGCACTCTGTTTCCAACAAATTTGAATATGATCTTTCTTTCTGAGCCTTCCCTGTTATGTTGGTAAACTTATCACGGATAGGTTCTCTAACTGGTAAGGAGAATAGGGGAGAGAACAAGACCAGGGAATGGTTTCCTACCATTCAAAGGAAAGCAAATGGTAGGTTCTACCTTTTGGGAGAAATTCATTCTTCTTTCCATAATTCCATAAGATTTTTTTAACTGCAAACAATTTTGGAATCTAAAATATTAATATTACTTACTGAGTATGGTCCTTATTTCAAGATACTCTAAAAACTGAGACTAGAAGAGACTTGCCACATAAATTTGAATGCATATTTGAAGACTCCCAAAACAAATGATTAATGTCAAGATAAAAGCAAGCTGCGTATCCCACCTTCTCTAAAAGGTTCATTTATTGGTAACTGTGAACTAAACTTATCAGAAAGGCCATGAGGTTAAAAATCAAAACACATAAACAGAAACATTGCTCTTTCTTTTTTAAATTATTTTTTGATTATGCTATTACAGTTATCCCAAATTTCCCCCTTTGCCCCTTTCCACCCAGTAAGCCCTGCTCCCTAAGACAATTCCTCCAGCTTTGTTCATGCATATAAATTCTTTGGCTACTCCATTTCCTATACTGTACTTTTCTTTCAAAATATTGAGACAGCTGTGGGGTTTCTTTTTGATATCTCAAAATACCATCGTTAACTTCATTAATTATAAGATATGTTGAAGGCAAACAAATACCAAATAATCAAACAGTCACATTAGGATCATTTTTAATCCTGACATCTTTATGGAAGAATTTGAATTAAAATGAGAAATTGAGTTTGAATGTCAAATTTCAATTAAAGAGAATGCATTACAATCTTTTTTTATGTTTTTATCTTTGAGAGTAAGTCTTAACAACTCTTTCCATTTCTAGACAATAGAGAAACTACTTTGAAATTTAAAGAAACAGAGAAGCATGTTGGAAAGACAACTCAACCAACAATTAAGAGTCAATGAGTTTTAACTATATAATCATTGACTCTTTCATTTATTCTGAGTCTCAGCTTTTTTACTTATAAAAATTAAAAGAAGGGTTTAGATTGCTTTATAATTAATTCCACTGTTATTGCCTAAAGTATGTGAAGACTCATAAAGCTCCACCATTATTTGTTGAGTGGAATAAATGACATAGCCAGAGTCCACCTGGAAACATTTGAGGAGACTGGCAGCTTCTTATCTATTGCTATCTAATTGGAGAAATGGGGCTGCAGATAAACTAGTAGTAAAAGCTAGTACCCCAGTAGGAAAGTTCATGCCTAAACTTTATGGCAAGTTTGGGTGTGATTCATGTAATTACCATTACCAGCAGGGCAAGTCCCAGGGGGATGCAGATTAGGAAATGTAAATGAGAAGAGAAGTCACAGCAACACAGTGGGTTGAATGTGGATTCAAAAGTTTGCCTGATCTGTCTTAGTATCACTCGGCATTAAACAGAGCAACCTCTTACGTGAGATCTGGAATGAGCAATAAATAATATAGAAAATGCCCTTGTGCCCTGGCTGGTGTGGCTCAGTGGATTGAGCTCTGGACTGTGAAGCAAAGGATCACCAGTTGGATTCCCAGTCATGGCACTTGCCTGGGTTGCAGGTCAGGTCCCTAGTAAGGGGTGTGTGAGAGGCAACCACACATTGATGTTTCTTTCCCTCTCTTTCTCTCTCCTTTCCCCTCTCTCTAAAAATTAAAAAAAAAAAAAAAGAAAAAAAGAAAATGCCCTTATAACTAGCTCTGAAAAAAAACTCAGAATTCAGAGGTGATCCAAAATAAAATAAATAAATAAAGACTTAAGACAGAGGTCTTGTCTGCAAAATTATACAAATAGTCAAGAGCGCTACAGCATGCTTAACTCTGACACCCGGGGCTCTTCAAATCCTGGGATAAATTAACAGCATTACATAATCCCCATCCCCAGCGCACAATAGCACTGATTATCAAAATACTTCAAAAAGTGTTGAAATTCAACAGGCACATTAATTTGAATGGCTACAATATACTGAGTGCTGCTAATATGAACATCACTGTACAAAGCTTTTCACATATATTTAATTTTAATTTTCATAGAAACTGTGTGAAGTGGTTATCATCCCTATTTTCTAAGTGAAGAGACTCATTCACAGAGCAGTAAAACAGTTTTATTATTATAACACAGCTGGTAACTTCAAAGTCAGAACTGAAATTCTGAGACTCTCACTCTTAACCATTATGTTATCCTTTCTCAGGGGCAAAGAAAAGGAAAATATGGTAGGACCTGACAGAGACCCTAAGCAAGAATTAGAAATTTACCTTTGCCATAGGCACATACTTAGAAACGGCCACTTATTTTTTCTCCATATCATTTACTGTTCTATTCTGCATTGGTTGATGTTGTAATTGAAGTAGAAAAGGAATTAGAATAGTAAGAAGAAAAATATATATTAATAAAAACTAAATACTATTGACTTCCCTTTCCAGTCTTTGATTCTATGTTAATCTGATTACTTGAAGGATGATAGAATGATGAAGAGATTATGGGTTTTTGGAAATTATGAACCAGCCATATTTATATCACTGGGGGCATTTGGACACTGTACAGTATTTTGAAGTTAACTAGGTTTTCACTAAGGGTTGGTAAACTAAATCAAATTACTAGATACAGAGCAGATTTGGAATTCCATAAATACAGACTTCACTCAATGTTTACAGGCCAGTCATTGTGAGAAATTCCTTTATGTTTAAAGATGTAAGGAAATGTAAATGGACACTCGCTGCATTTACTCATCTTATTTTACCTAGCTCATATATTCAAAATCCACTTATTTCCCCGTTCACTATTTAGCTGCCTCATATAAACGGTAGACAAATGTAATATGGTAAAATTGATCTCACTAAGCACTCACTTGACTTGGGTTGATATATTCTAAAGAGAATTAAAATGACTTTTGCCTGTAATGATATACTGCACATTCTACACCCAGCCAGTCCAAGAGACTCACCCCCATCTTACCAGGACTGTCTCAGGAATCAGATGAGTCCAACCTCTTTCCAATCTCAGGGTCTTTGGAAGTGACAGTCTCTGCTTTCAAAGTACCTTCCCAGGGTCCTTGCCCGACTGTCTCATTCTCATTCTTTATATTTCAAATATCTTGTCTAATTAACAGATGTTCATTATCTTACATAAGTTGGCCCTTTCATTACTCTCAAGATCATATGATCATGTTCACTTTCTTCTTGCATTTTATCATTGATGAATATATACATTAGTTCACGTGTTTATTATTTGCCTTCGCCATGAGATGCCAGCTCAAAGAGCCCAAATCTACTTGTCTCCAGCACTTAGCACAGTGACTGAACCATTGCAGATACCGATAAACTTCTATTGGTTGAATTATTGTTGGTGCAAGAAGTTACTGTTATCTTTTCAAATTAAAAAAAAAATGTAGTAATGATTTAGACTGCTTTCACATCTATTAGCATTGATTAGATCCAGCTCTAGAACAAGAGTTGTAAATGTAAGTATCTTCAGAAGCCAAGAGACATTTTAAACGATTGTGGTGCACCAGATACAACACAGTAAGTGCTGGAAAATACAGCAAGTACCAAGGCACAGGCCCTGTCTCAAGAGGGCAGTACCCCCTGAGCTCCTCTAGTCTACTGCTGCCCAAGAGAAAGCAGGCTCAGTGTTGCTCCAGACTCTGTTTGACTTGCAGGTGTCAGGGAGGCTGAGGGATCCTCTGCAGGCTGGGTCTGGCCCAGAGCCACCAACCTGCAGTCCTTGCTCACAAGTCCGCTGCGGGCCTGAGGCTTTCTAATCACTTGTAAGCCTTCGCCAGTCTCATTTGCCTTCCTTGGAAACAGCACTTCGATCCTGGATTTCAAGCAGTCTCAGTGACCCAACATAGATCATGACAGGAATTAGATTAGATGGATCAATTTGAAATTCATCGCAACACAGAGTCCTTAAGAGACTGACTGTCCACCACTTCTTCCTCTCTAGATCACTGGGTCACAATGTTCTGGACCTGGTTTTCACCGTTCTTCCCTTTGATTCTGTAACTACTACTTTGAATCTGCCCTGCTAACTAACCCCCACCAGAGAAAATGCTTCTTTTTGTGACTTAAATTAATCAAAATTGGTTTTTAAAGATTTCCAAACTTATTAATACAACAGTTCATTACATTCAGAAATACTTTGCTGTCACTGTGCTACATATCAGGCCCGGAGGAATCAGGGCATACAGCAAGTCCAGGGTTTCCGCCTTGCGTTTGCTATTTTATACAGGCACCAAATTGATTTGGTTTTACATTTACCAGCTTCTGATCTTACATTGTTCTGTCTGCTAAAAGTGATTGTCCAACTCACTAAAGTATATTCATTAAGATTCAGTTCAAGGGCCATCTCTAGAACACATTCCCTGAAGATTCCCACCCTACCTCACACAAACGCCCTCTCTGGGATGCCTTCTCTGTAAACTGCTACTATGAAACGTTCAATTGCTTTGCTGAACTAGTAACACAGTAACTTTGGGACCTAGAGCCCCATTTGACTACATTTCCTTGTGAGCTGAATCTTTATCCTAGCTTTCTACCCTAATGTTTAGCCTATTTCCTGGTCTGCACTAGATGTTGACTGACGAAAAGTGAAAGGTATTGAAAGCAAATGATACAACAGAGTTGAGAATAATTTCCATGAACATTTGAGACGGCTAGCCGAAGGTATGAGAGAGTTTAGTATGAGAAACTCCAAGAAAATATAGTTCCTGGTTTCTAAAGTGATGATAGCAACTTTCATAAATATATAATATTTGGGGAATACAAAGTTTAAGTTAAATGCTAAGTAATTACTGATGCCCAAGCTTTACAGATTATCTTTTATGTGTAAGACATTGTGAAATAGAAACTATTTGACAGAGAAAGAAAGAAACTTGTAAGAGAGAAAAGGGAGAAAACAAATATTGTTCCTCTTATTATAAATATTCTAAAACAAAATAATTCAGATACTGGCGCTGCTCTTACAGAACGGATAATATTTAAGGGTCAATACTTGCTATATTATATGGAGGTATGTAGAAGACTATGAAAAACAAATTGGTTGCTAGCAGCATTGAAGAATATAACCACAATCACCAAACAATTCGGAGAAACTAAAAGTCATATAATCTGTATTTTTGCAATAGAGCTTCCCTTTGAATTAATAAGGTCTTGTTTATAGACAAGGATTTCTTTTATTTACTATTTTAGCCATGTATATAATACTTCTGGAACCATTTAACTAAACTTCCTTTTCCTTTCAATCATGCAATACATATGTATTTAATGTTCTGTCTACGTAAGAAACTGAGAATTGTATTGAGGTGTATTGAGAATCAGTTATATCTTGTCACTTGTATGATATTTTAAACATTAAACATATGGTTTCCTTTCAGCACAATGAAGTTTTAAAATATGTAATTATTTATAGAATAAAAACCAAAGTATGCATATATTAAAATATGCACTTATTTGAATATTAGCTATAATGTAGTTATTTATAATTAATTAAAGACTTTTGTCTGTTTTAAAGGCTAACAATACATTTTTTTACAGTTAAGAAGCTAAAATATAAGGCCATATAATTATTTTTAAATGTTCAGTTTTAATGGTACTTATTTTACACATCTTTCCATAAAGACAACCATCCACATAAGTCTTCAGATGGCTAATGTAACTGGTGAGAAAGTCCCTAAGTGCTATAACATAAGATTGATTTAATCAAACACTGCTTTTTAGTAGCTCTAAAAATTGAATGCTTCCTCCATCCACTTCTGAAGAAAATCTATCATGACAGAAGGTTGTTAGAATAAGTAATATGTGCTTTGTATTTCTGAAATGAACAAACAAAGAACTGAAGAGAAAGGCGAGATTGTGAGAGAAGACAAGCACTTTTTGAGTTTAATGTGCGTGAAATTGTATGCCTTGGAAGAAAGACAAATTGTCAGCAGGATACAAAGTAAGTTTCTTTGTCTTTGCTCAGAAACACCCTATGTTGGTGGTTAGTTGTTTTATTGTTTTCTCCCTAACACAAGTTACTTCTGTAAACTGGGTAAATGAAGGAAGCTGTACTTGAAGATGCCATAATTTCAATCCCAAATCTCACCAGAAGGGAGGGGGTGGGCTGAGAAGGAGGGGGCTATAGGAAAGCAAAAGTGAACACTGAGGTTTCACCTCTGGAATATCTGTTTCATCTCCTGGGGAGAAAACATCGCTAAGGAGAAAAATCAAACCTCGAAAGAAAACAGCAAAGTCTGTAAGTCACACTGGAACTAAGGCGTGACAGGAACAGAGAAAAGTATTGATTTATCTGCCCCAAATTTGGTCACAAATAGGATATCTGTGAACCCAAACAGGAAAGTATGGACAGGAGGAAAAAAGTTAAAAGATTAACTACAGCAATTCAGAAAAATTGAGGACAAGACACTCTAAGAAGGTGGCCTCATTAAATTTTCAATCATTAACTTTTAAAAATTTCTTTTTGGTCAGTGTCTTTAAAAAAAAAAAAAATCATACCAAATGTTTGATGCAGTCTCCGTTTCTTCTAAAACTGCCATTGCTAAATTATGGATTTATTTACTGACTCCTAAAAATCTGTGAAAATTTATTGCAAGCTTTCCTTTGGTATTTTTAACTTTATATTTTTTTCTGTGTAATACAATGAAATTTGTTGAATTTTTGTCTTAATTACCTGTGATATGCTTAAATATTGATATTGATGTTTTCCTAAATATTTAAGTTTTTTCTATATTTCTATATTTTCATTTTTCTATAGTTTTCCATGAAAAAATATCACCTTAAAAATCAATATTACTATGGAAACACACACAAAGAGTACGTTTAAAATAAAATACATATAAAGAAAACATGTATCACTATACACAGTGAATTTTGTCATCTTAAATTCAAAAAGAAGCTGGATATTACTGAATTGTATAAGGAATAGCACTTAACATTATTTCTTGGATTACTCAAGTTGTTCAGTTAGAAAATGGAGACAACTGTATTTGAACAACAATTAAAAAAATGAAAATCTTCAAACATTACTTAACCTTAACTCTAAAGTTGATATTCTAATAATGCAATAGGGATATTTTAACAAGTGCTAAGCACGGAATTTACTCTTACAATACAGGTAATTTAAAAAACTTTTTTAATTTACTACTTTGCTAAGAGCCTTATTCTAAACAGTGGGTAACATTTTTTATGGAAAAAAAAAACTACTTTATGTCATAAGCCTTCATTACATGTTGAGCAAAATAAAAGTTTGCAGTGATCCATCTGCTGTTAAAAAACATACAAACCTCCTAAAAGTAAACAGCAAAGAACTAAGAAAAAGGGACTGAGTCTTCAGGAGACTTGCTTTCACCATGAGCCATTGCTGTACTGACACAAAATTGTACATCAAATACTGAACATTTACTAAGTCGTAAAAATATAAAGGACAAAATCTGTTAGGACAACGGTAGCTGGGTCCTTACGTGTAGGTATTAATGACAACTCAAGTCTTGGCTCTGCCATTTTCTAGTTATTCTGCATTTTCCAAGAGACATCTACTTATCCAATGGAGCCTCAGTTTCCTCCCGAGTGACACGGTGACACTCGTACCAAACAGTGAGGATATGGTGAGAATTAAATAAAATGGGCTGTGTAAATACTTAACCCATGCTGTAAATGGCATGCAATAAGTGTCAATAAATGATGGCTATTATAAATAAGTGGATATTTTCAGCATTGGGAAAGACTATTTGCTTCATGCTAGAGATAAGAAAAAGAGCTCAGTGTTGGCCAAAATTCTAATTTACTGAAGATCAGGGAAGATCTACAAGGCGAGATCCAGAAAATTTCATTAGCTTACCTGAACTAAAGGACCCAGGCTGCGAGGTGCATAACCAGACCCAGGCTTCCTAATCTCTGGAGATATTTCTACTAAACCAGTCTACCTTTTCAATGAGTCCCTACAGTTTATTTGAATGGTTTATATTTTATTTTGGATTATTCTTTAAATCATGTTAAACTTTCTAAAGGTATTACCAATTATACTTTTAACTAAAACATATTAAAGATAATATAAACAAATGCAACATGCTGCACCATGTAAGTTAAACTGGACTTCAAATATTATTTCTTGAAACCATTGCTAATGCATAAAAAATGGTCAGCATAAGCTTCCTATTTTCATAGAAAGGTTCCAGAGATAATAATGTAACAAGCATTACTTCAGTTGATAGTTTAGTCAAACCTACACACTTACATCTTTATAACTAAAACAATCAGCTTTATAAAATTTCACTGAACTGTCTCTAATCAAATGCACTATAAATAAAGCACAAATAAAACTCTGTCTTGTTTGCTTTCATTATTATTTGAAAAACTTCAGTTCACATTTTGCTGGTCAAATTGTCCCCTTATAACTCATGAGTAACGTGCTGCTTCTTAAATAAGCAGAAATGAGGCAAGCCCGTAGCTGTCTCTTGGCAGTCATCTTGCTTACCTCTAGACACTTTGCTTCTCCTGAGATGTCAAAGGAAGTTGGAACTTTGGTTTTGTTTATGATCTCAGGTGTTTTGTACCTCTGGGATACACTGAATATCTAATAGGAGAATACAGGATTCCCTGAGTGAGCTTCACTAAGGAACCTCATGAATAATGAACTAGACAGCTCAAAAATATTTTCCTTTGAGATGGTGATATTTCCCTTGGGTAAAAGAGTCAGAAAATGTTTCATTTTTCATTGTTTGATTCTTCATTATTTCTAAAGAAAAAAACAAGTTGTTGGTATATACCATATCTAACATAAAGGTTGCAAAGACCTACTTCTTGTGGCTGTAAAAGATACATTCTGAAGAGTATTTTAGTTCATGTAATCCTATATTTTCTTTTCAGTCTATTCCCCTTTGATGAACATATTTTTATTCTTGAAATACTGACAGCACAGGAAACTTAGATAGAATTGCTTCTATCAAATTTAAAATGTATCAATTTCAATACTACTATATATATGGATAAAAATATAAGGGTAAACATATCCTTATATTTTTACATATTTAAATATAAGGATATTATTCACATTCACTACCTTTTACTTGGACCTGGAGCAATGTATACTGGCATACCACTTTCAACCTTTTTTAAAATGTCTCACATCCTTACATTAAGAAGTGAGATTTAGAAGAGACACCGATGTACAGAAATGTATAGGCAAAATGAAAAGCCGCAGTATCATGTAAGCAACATCTAATTCTTCGAGTAGTGAGAAGAGTTTATAATCTTGAAACATTAAAATTACCCAGTTTCTTCATATAATTTCTATTATTTTACTGTTTTCATAGAGAATATTTTGTCAATGAATGCAAACAAAATGCAATACCTTTTCTTTTCACAAGAAAACGATAGAAATATACATACTGTAAGGGACACATTCATACTGCACTTCAAGGTATTTATAGGTGCCCGGACACGGGTCTGGAAACACATCAGGACCTGCCACGACCGCACACTGGGTTCTGTTATTGCACCTGAAGTCAAAAGAAAAAAAGAACAAATATGCTTATACAAAGTTAAATCATTATTAACACCAATACTAATTTTATTTTGGTTCCTATTACACATATTTAGTATTTTAGACTTACTAAGGAAATTATCTCATATACTTTAAAATAAACTAGAGGTAAAAATTAATTTATTTAGTTTACTCATATTAACTAATTTAATATCTGACTGAAGACAACATGATTTTGATTTAAATGTTAAATACTGCTTAAGCACAACTCACTGGCCAAAAGAATATTGGTAGGAAAGACTCACTCTCATTGCAAAATCAAATTAAAAAAATATAACTACAAAGTTTTATTAGACAGTTGTAAAATAAATTCACTGATTATCATGACAATCGTTTTAAAGACAAGAAAATATGGTCTTAAAAAGCTTTTAGGCAAACCCCCAAAATAGTAAAACATTAATATTTAAATACAAAAATATATCCAAAACTTTAATTTATAGAAATGAATATCTACCCCAGAAGTAAAACCATTTTAAAGAATGGATTCTCTGCAAACTCCCCAACACTTATTGTTACTTGTCATGTTGTCAACGGCCACTCTAGCAGGTGTGAGGTGGAATCTCTTTGTAGTTTTGATTGGCATTCTTTAATAGCTAGTTAAGTGGAAAAAGAGAACCTTAATTCACTTCTGGCAAAATGTAAACTGGCACAGCCATTATAGAAAACAGTATGGAGGTTCCTTAAAAAATTAAGAATAGAGTTATCATATGACCTAGCAACTCCACTTCTGGGTATCTACCCCCCTAAATTGAAAACATGTATTTGCAAAGATATCTGCACCCCAGTGTTTGTTGTAGTATTATTCTTGGTGGCCAAGACATGGAAACATCCAAAGTGTCCTATGATAGACGATTGGATAAAAAAGATGTGGTACGTTGGAATACTACACAGCCAAAAGAAAAAAGAAACTCCTACCCTTTGCGACAGCATGGTTGGAACTGGAGAACATTATGCTAACTGAAATAAGCCAGGAGGTGAAAAACAAATACCCTATGATTTTACCTGTAAGTGTGACCTAATCAACAAAATAACAAATGAGCAAAATAGAGCCAGAGACTTGGAAATAAAGAGCAAACTGACAGTGACCAGAGGGGAAGCTGAAGGGGAATAATGGGGGAAAGAAGGGGAAAGGTCAACTCAAGGAACTTGTATAAAGGACCCACGGACAACGACAATGGGGCGGGGAGAGGACTGAATATGGGAGGTTGGGGGTGGGTAGGGCGGGGGAGAATAATGGTGAAAAACTGGGGACAACTGTAATTGAAAAACAATAAAAATTAAAAAAAATAATTTGAAATCAGAAAAGAAAAAGATGTAGCACATATATACTATAGAATACTACTCAGCCATAAAAAACATGAAACGTTGTCATTTGCAACAACATGAATGGACCTTGAGAATTCATGCTAATCAGAGTAAGTCAGAGAGAAAGACTCAAGAACCATATCGTTGCACCCATATGTCAGATATAAAACTGAAAGCAATAGATAAAAACACAAGGGAGGATGAAAGAAGAAATTGGTAAAGGGAGTCAATTATATGGTGACTGAATGAGACTTAACTTTCATGTAGTGAAAGTTCACGTGGTGAACTTTTCATGTGGTGTAAACACGTGATCCAATCTACAGATGATGTATTATAGAATTGTACACTTGAAACACATAATTTTATTTATCTATGTCACTCCAATAAATGTAATTTAAAAGAAGAAAACATTAATTATCAGTTTCTTATATTCAGCCTAATAATGGCACTAAGCATACAGATTATTGTCCACAAATGCCAATATCCTGTAATTTAAAATAATTTGAAATCTCTAAAGAGAATAATAAAATGTTACTATTGAAACAAATACAAGGTAGACATCTTTTGTGGCAATATAGCTACAGAACTGGGCTAACTTGATTGAATCATGGGGAAATACAAAGGTAATAAAATTGATTCCTACTTTGAAAAAGACACACATTGTCATTTTTTAAAGATTTTATTTATTTTTAGAGAGAGTGGAAGGGATGGAGAAAGAGAGAGAGAAATATCAATGTGTGGTTGCCTCTTGCACACCTCCTGCTGAGGGCCTGGCCTGCAACCCAAGCATATGACCTGACTGGGAATCAAACAAGAGACCCTTTGGTTCACAGGCCAACACTCAATCCACTGAGCCACCAGCCAGGGATGAAAAAGACTCACATTTTAGGGTGGCTTCATTATGGTAAATTTAACTAAAAAACTTTCTAAATTCAATACTTTATCAATCAATAGACATTTCTGAGGAAAAATAATTATTTATTCTACCCAAAATATTGATACTGAGATTATAGAATGAGACAATCTAGTTAATCCTGTGTTTACGTTCTTGTTTTTTCATCTCGGAAATATTGTATCTCAGGACTAGATTTTTATGTTACTTTCTTAGAGATGTTTCATTCTCTGAAAAAAAAATATACTCTTGATTCCATGCTACATACTGCCAGATTAGGGAACATTTAGGGCAGAACTCATTTTGATTTAAAGTAAACTGCTTTGTGTTTACTCGAGGCTACTATTTGTCAGGCTTAATGAGGATTTTATTTAGTCCCTAAATTAAAATTGATTTTTTATTGAATGTCTTAAGCTTAAAAATATATTCTGTATTATCAGTGAAAGATTAATAAAAGCCAATATTCCGTACTCATTGGGCAATTGTGCATTACAGTTAATCCTGAGAGTCAACACTAAAGTCAACTCCAAAGTTCTGTTGTGTGGATTTAATGTCTGAGGATGACTGTCAGACGACCAACCATATAGTCACAGCAATGTGCCTGTGGCTGTCTGCACACAGGCACTGTGAACAGGTAGCTGGACACTGGGGTGTACTCAGCCTTCTGGAGGAATAGCGGTGCAGCCCTATTACATACAAAACACATTTCAATAAGCTGTCTTGGTTAAAAGGCATGCTTTTGTAATTAAAGTAATATAATTTTCACAGTATACCTTAAAAATAAACTCATAAATCTATCTGAGGATTTCATACAGTGAGCAGCTATATAAACTGTTATTCCTATGATTATTATAGAAAACTAGCTATTATCAGGAACACATATAAAGTAGCAATAATTAAAAAATGAAAGAAGACTGTGCAAGTTATTTATCATTACATGTAAATAGTCCATAAATATAATATCATTGTTGATCTCCAGTTTCCGTCCTACTATTATTTTACTTCATATTATTAACCTTTTTTTCTAATTACTGCATATCTAATAATAAAATTCATTTAGAAGCTGTGTCCATTCTTGTAATTTTCAGATATAAACATTTAATTGCAATTTTTATTACTTAAATAATCAATGTTTAATATCAACAAATAAGATTACTATTCATACATATGAATAGGACATAAAGGTTAAAATTTAAAATTATGAAAATGTTTAGTTCACAGAAAGCTGTTTTGAATCAAGAAGAATTTCAAGTGATTATATTTGTATAGACTGGATTAATCATATAATATGGACACTATGCATGTTGTCCATCTGCCCAATTATCTAAACATGCGCATTGATCAATTTACATACTAAGTTTTAAAAACAGTAATGATTGGTGTACATGTCAGAAAAATGAAACAAGCAGCCATTTGTTATAAACGAGACGGTGCTGTGACATGGTGTATGGGAAGGGACACACAAACCAAACCATGCTGCACCAGTGATATGTCCCAGTCATTGCCATTGCACTTAATCAGAAACAAAAATGATGACAATGTAATATATTACTGGGACAGCATGTATACCTCTTCTCATACATCATTTCATTGTTACTTTATAGAAAACCAAAATGCTTTACAGCATTCTTTTCTAAAAATAATTTAGACACTATCACTATTTCTATATCAAATACTCTTTATAAATTAAGATTCTGAAAAATGAAAAGAGAAAGTTGATCAATCTCTGGAATATTATTTATCTATAAGATACATCATAAATTGATTATTTAAAGACTAGCTGTATTTTAAAAACAAGACTTTAAAGGCCTGTCCTTTTCTGTTTTTCATGGTTTCAATTATTGTGAATGAAAATAAAATTATCTTTAACATTAGAGTAAAGATCATTAACCAATTTATAGCAGCAAGAGTACTTTACAGTTCTACCAAAGTTATTAAAAG
>PVJI01024335.1:0-22076 GCA_004026765.1 Micronycteris hirsuta
TTCTCCTCTGGTACTTTTATGGTGTCGTGACTTATATTTAAGTCTTTTATCCACCTTGAGTTTACTTTTGTGTATGTTGTAAGTTGGTGGTCAAGTGTTTTTCTTTCTTTCTTCCTTCCTTCCTTTTTTTCTTCTTCTTCTTTTTTTGCATTTAGCTTTCCAGATCTTCTAACACCATTTGTTGAAGAGGTTAGTTTTACTCCATTTTATGCTTCTGCTCCCTTTGTTGAATATGAATTGACCATAGAGACTTGGGTTTATATCTGGGCTTTCTATTCTGTTGCATTGATCTATGTGTCTATTCTTATGATTAATTCCTAAGATTCTTATATAAACATGCTATTTATCTACAAGCTACACATTATTCAGAATCATTATTCTAGATACACTGTCAAAAGAATGGTGGGGTGGGTTAAAATTCCCTACTATTACAGTGCCCTACTGTTACTTTGGGAGAGGGAGCTTGACATCTGTTAGTGTGTGCTTGGGAGGGGGGTCAATTGTTCCAATATGGAACCTCCACTTGTCTTCCAAGCTGTGAAGCAAGACTTTGCCATAATTCTTCTCAGATTAGTATAAATGCATTTGAGGTGCTTACAAGGGTTTTGGGAGGATGAGCAGAGTTTGTGGAAGAGGCATTATCATATAACTGTTGGCAGCGCATAAACCAAGGAAGAAACAGAAGTGACACTGTAAACATGCCTTGTCTTTTTTTGCTAGGTCGTAGGAAGCTTTGAAGACTTGACAGCAAGATACAGTTATGGTAAAGCTGACTGTTGTGTACAGGAGAGACCAAAGTGAAGACCTCATGAGCACAAGGAGCTAGGGTATTACATGAGTCCATATGGACACACTGAAGAGCAGTCTGGGAGGTGGCCCTAGGTATGCAGTCTGGAGGAAAAGGACTGCATTTGTTAATTAATTAATTCATTCATGTGTTCATGCATTCTTTCATTCAATATATTTTTGAATAATTGCTTTGTGCAAGGCCCTGGGGATGTAGTGTTAAATAAAGCAAATTCCTGATACATGGTAATTCCACGCTAGGGATCTTTGAGAGGTATTACAAAGAATGATTCAATGAGACCTGGAGACTGGCTGGACACAAAGGATGAGCAAGATGAGAGAGCCAAGTCTTAATCCTTGTGCATATGTGTGTGTGAACACTGCCAGTAATTCTTTCAACATCGGAAACTGCACTAGGTGTCAGGGATGATAATGATGATGATAATGATGATGATGATGGCGACGATGATAATAATAATAATAATAAAACTGACACTTCTTGAACATCATTCTAAGTTCTTTGCCTGAATTATTTCATTTAATTATCAGAACAGCCACATACATAGATACTATTTTATACCCATTTTCAAGATAAGACTAAGGCACATCAAATATAAATATACTGCCCATAGTCACCTAATATAATGGAGCCAGCTATAAGCCCACACAGTCTGGTTTCACTGTCCTGAGGGGCTTAAAGTCAGGTGTCTTACGCAAACAAAAAGCCAGAAATGAAAGACAGCCTTGCAATACTCTTATGGATATATGCCTAATGGAGTGGCATCCTTAGCAGCCTGGGCAGAGGGGAGAACCAATTGATCAGAAGAAACTTTTTGGAGGAGATGACCCTGGAGCAGCGTCCAAGAAAATGTGTAGATATTAACAAAGCGAAGAAAGGGGGACCATATTAACCAGAAAGGAAGCCTCAAGACTGAGCTAAGGCAGGGTTGTAGGAGACCTGGGCAGAAGGCCACATTCTCTAAGGAAGGCAGAGAAAGGGAACCCCTTAAGGCAGAGAAAGAGCTCAGCCTTTCTTCTGTGGCCCAGCCATTCTAGTTTGGCCTCAGATCCAAAGAAGAAAACCCAGGAAAATCGAAGTCTCAAAGGAAAACTGTAGAATAAATTTGTGCTGTTTGAAACCACTGTTGGTGGTAACTTGTTACAGCAGTCAGAAGAAATTAACACATGTACCAAGACAGGTGAGAGGAGGGTTAACTAGTAGTGGAGGCTAAGGGAGTGCCAGGAAGGGACCTACAGAACAGCCAGCTTTAAATTCCACCAAGTTCATGGAGCACTGAATCTGGAACCAGTCGGAACTTTCGAGTCCCTCTGCCCCTGCAACTTCACCTAGTGCCAGCATTAGAAAGGTCTTTAACCCCATGGTTGTGAGATGTGGGAGGTAGAGTAACTAGAGTAGATGGGGAAGAAAAAAAGAAGCAATCACCCTTCCCACATGCAGGCCTCTAGGAGGTTCAAAGCTCTGGCAATATGAAGAGGTTGCTAACCACACGGAATATCTTAACTATTAGACTGAGGCTGTGTGTATTGTCTAAGATTGCCACAAAAGGTTGCAGGGTTCAAACAGCATGGCTGAGTCCATCTAAAGGGACTGTAGAAAGAGAAAATAAATCAAAAGCATGACTACATTTGTAAATAGAGCTTGTTCCCCATACAAGACATATCCTCTGTTTTCTGGGGATATCAGCTTCTCCAAGGGAGCCCATGCACCTCCCAAAGTTAAGAATTATTAACACAGCAGAAGCGACCAAGGTTTGTGCCTGAGGGAGGCTTGTAACCTGGTTAGCCAGAGAAGTGGGGAAGGGTGAGAAGAAAAATCAGAAGGAAGTTCAAAAGGACAGGAAGGATGTGCTGGTGTTCACCCACTCACTTGTTCATTGCCCTCTGCCCTGAGATCCAGTGTCCCCTGTGTCTGTATCACTTCCCGTCACTCCAGACCTTCCACAATGTTAGTTGAGGTGAGTTCAGTGAACCGAAGCCCCTGGCCTGGCTTCTACCCAAACAATACCAGAGCAGCAGCAGAAGCAGGGGGTGTTGCTGAGAGAACAACCCCTGAGAGGGAAGAGGTAGGTGTTTGCATGAGTGTATGTCTGTGAGACATAAACAGGATGAGAGGAAGTGAGAGTAAGCTTTCCAACCATTACAAAATCTCCCATTCATCAGGTTCAGCTACAGATGAAGAGGGAGTGGGGGGAGAGCTGTGGGTATCCAACACAGGCTGGCTTAAATCTGGCCAGAAGGGTCAGCATCAGCGAGAACCAACTGGCCCGTCAGGACGTGGAGGGAGCTCTTCCTATTCCTTTACTGCTGAGGGACAATGGCCAGACCCCACCAGGCCCCACAGCTTCTACTAGCCATTCTAGTGGCCCTGGTGGCCCTCAGCTACCAAGTAAGGAGGAAAACCTTTATCAGTGTCCAAGAAGTACCTGCATCAGAAACCTATGTGATAGCCACCATGCAGTTTGTGACTAACGAGTTCAACAGGGAAAGTGATGACAAGTACAGCTTCCGTATTGTGCGAGTCCTGAAGGTCAAAAAGCTGGTAAGTGAATTCCTCTTCCCTCTCTTCATCATGCGTCTATGCCAGGGGACACTGGCACTCTGGGGCAAGCCCACTCACATGTCATTCAGCCTCATTTACTGTGAAGTGGGCATTTGAAGAGAAATATAAATTCACTAGAGGAGCAAAAGTTAAGTCACCTAAATGGTGCCAAATACCAGGGGTCAATATATTGTGGCCCAAGAACCAAATCTGCCTGCTGTTGCTTCTTTATTTCATGGGCTCCAAGTCACACTACGTGTGTCATGGTATGTGAGGCTGCTTTTGCACTGCAATTGCAGAGTTGAGTACTTGCAACTAAGGCCATGGCCACCAAAGCTTAAATGTTTACTCTTTGGCTCTTTATAGACGTTTACAGACCCTGTACCAGAATAGTTGGCATAATTTGGGTTCTCTAATGAATGGCTTTACCCACAGAGTGGTTTCTAGTGATTTCTCCTCTAGTAGCAAAAGAAGGCATAAGAATCAGATAATTAAAGGAGAGCCCCATCATTCTGTCCAGGATGGGGTCCTTGACTTTTCCCACCCCCAGAATGTATGGAGAATAAGAGATACTTTTTTTTTTTAAAGATTTTTATTTATTTATTTTCAGAGAGAGGAGAAGGGAGGGAGAAAGAACAATGTATGGTTGCCTCTCACATGGCCCTCACTGGGGACCTGGCCTGCACCCCAGGCATGTGCCCCGACTGGGAATCGAACCGGGACCCTCTGGTTCCCAGCCCGTGCTCAATCCACCGAGCTACACCAGCCGGGCAGAATAAGAGATGCTTTTATCTCCTTGCCACTTGCTTCCTACAGATTACAGACCACATGGAGTATCACGTGAACTTAGAGATGCGGCGGACCACCTGTCAAAGGCTGGAGACCAAAAACTGCACCTTTCAAGAAGGGGAGCTTTACAAGGTACTGGGTGAAAGCACATTAACTGAGAAATAACTCATTTTTAATGATTTCTTTCCTGTGGTTTTAGAATGATGTGGGGTAGAATTATTGGGGATATATTTAAGCTTACTTAAAAGAGAATGCAGGATAAAAAACACCTGCTTTCTCAAGACAGAACAGTGAAGGTAGAAGTGACACAGATCCTGTCTGGCAGACACTGATCCTTTGTTGCTGGAAAAATAATGGGAGGTTGAAAGCGTTTAGAGGGGGGAGTTAAGTGGCTAAGCTGCAATGAAACACTCTGGGGTTCAGGGAAGTAGTTAATTATTAACAATATTTTAGAAGCCAGTGGGACCTTGCTGGTGTGCCCAGATGAATATCCCTCTTCAGTCTGATGTTAACACACAGTCACTGGGCTGCTGGCCTCTGTTCCTTTCATCCAGGAGTGTTGAGACAAAAAGGGAGAGGGAATCAGAAAAATGAGTTCAGAGATAGTTTAACTGGTGGTAGGAGTGCATCTGGGTAAGAGAGGTCAAACCTGTATGGGTGTGATCCGCTGAAGAGCCACCTCCCCCAACTGTGGCTTAGTTCCCTATAGCTTCATCCCACCCAGTGTTGTCATGTCCAAGGGAGGCTGGCTGGACCATCACGCATAGAGGCCTGCAGTGTACACAGTCAGGATGGGCCCATGTACATAGGGGCCTTGACGGTTTAGATGCCTACAGGCCCTGCACATCACTTCACTTTACCCAGATAAGTTAAAATAAGAATGATCATACGCCCCACACTGCCTGGAATACTCCTGATTTACATCTAGCTTTTTAGTGACATCATTAATGTCATCCCCATTTACTACATGTCCTGGTTCATAATTTATATGATAAGCCTAATTATACTGGCCAAGATGTTCTCCGCATAGAAACATGTTCTCATGAGCTCCCTCCACACTTTCTTCACAAATAATTCTTCTCTGGAGAAGACCATCAAATCTATGGGAAAAATAATTAAAGATAGCAGTAAAGTAACATTAGAGGATCTTACTGATGTGACATATTTAATGGGTAGAATTAGTGTTCTGGTTTTTAATTTAGGAGAAAGGAAATATAGGAGAGTGGGTAAAAGTAGGTTTACAGTTGTATGTGAAACACAGTTTATTCTTGTATTTATTAATTGCTATATTACTTATTTGTATTACAATGGTAAACCTACTTATACCCACTTCAATAGTTAAGTTTCCCACCACCACTCCTATTCCCCACCCTGAACTTTTCAATAAAAAGCAAGAGAACAAAATGACACTAAGAATGATCATATGTAAATTTTATTTATTGATTTTTTCAGTATGGGGAAAGAGGGGAGTAAAAAAGGAAAAGAAAATCTTGAAAGAAGATAGGGGCAAGGAAAGGAGAGGATGCGATGAATGAGTGTGTGGATGGACAAATGAGAATGGGATGAAAAAGGAAAGACGATGGGCGAATTGGGTGAAAAGAAGGTAAAATAAAGGAAGGCTAGAAGGACGGAAATAAGGATGGAGAAGGGTGAGAGGGCAGATGGATGAATAAGTGGATGAAGCTTCAGTGAAATGTGCGGTGTAGACACTTTATTTCTTGTCTCTAAATTTAAATACAAGTAGAAGGACATTTTCTGGGCTGATCTCAGCCACAATACTATGAAATAGTTAAAATCAAAATAAAGATCAAACCATATCTGAATAGGAAGTGAGGTGGTGTCATTTTCCCCATCTACAAGTATTATTCCTCTCCTTTCCCCTTTAAAATTTTCACGTTGCATGTTATCTTTTTAAAATATTGTTTTGTTTTTGTTTTTTAGCAAATTGAGTGCTTTTTCTCAGTATTTGTTGTTCCCTGGTTTGAAAAGTACAAAATTCTAAACAAAAATTGCACCAATGGCTAGGTGTCCTGGAGCAAACACCTGCGGTCACTACATGGGAAAGTATCCTGCAATAGCAGTGATTCTCAGTATGGAAAATAAATGTTTTTTCATCTATTCTCTTAATGTGTATAATTCCACTCCCCCCAACTTTTCAGTTCATAATAATGTAATCTGAAGATACTCTGGGTCAGGGCAATTTTGGGGTCAAAATGAGGCAACATGAATATTTCCTGGCTTTATAGCCTATATAATCTGCATGATAGCAGAACTTCAATCCCATCCTCACATCAGTTAAGATTCTTTAGATTTTAAAACAAAACAGAGAAAAAGGGAAGAAGCAGAGGGAGTAGAAAAGAAGATCTAAGTTACTTAACTGAACAGACAATAGATATTGGCAAAACACAGAGAAATAATACAAGTAACTAAAAAAGATAAGAGGCCTTTGTTGCTGATAAGAACTTTGTTGCTCTTGGGAGATGTGCCTTATTTTTATAGGCAAGTTCACTTCCTAATACCAAATTCTAGAATTAGACTTACACCCCCAGCATCAGCAACACTGGACCAGAGCAGGTCTCTTCACAAAGAGATTACTCTCCCAAAGTTGCCAAGGAAAATGTGTGGCCCCAGTGGGAAGGAGTAGGACCTGGACTACAATGTTCCATGTTTTCCTCCAAATTAGACTAATTAGATTAATTCCTCCAGGAAAGAAATTATTGGAGAAATAAGAATGCTATGTTAAAGGTCTCCTCTTCCATGGATGACACGTTAGCAATGGAGAATAAGCATCATTCACCCAACAGCATGATTCAGGATGTTAAACAAAGTTTACCAGGCTCATCTCTCCATTCTGATTCCTCCTTTTGCAAAGTTTACTCTGTGTCCTTTCACTGTAATGAATCACAGCCATGAGTAGCACTCTATGCTGAGTCCTGGGAGTCCTTCTATTGAATTGCTGATCCTGGGGGTTTGGTATTGGAGACCTTGGACATACTCTGTGTCAGTCACAGAGTTATATGTGCATGGGAAGAAACAGAGGTCCCCCAAGCTCAGGCAAGAAGTCAGGATGTACCTCAATAATTAAAAGCCTCAGAGACATGGGCTGAAGTAGAAAAAATTACAAGATTTCCCCAAAGACTTAACAATCTTCTTGCTCAAATTGAACCAGCCCCCTAAAGACCACTGAGTACGTATATGAGTGAGTGTGAAAGTGTGAGTGAATGTGAATGTGTGTTTGTGTGTGAGTGTGAGTGTGAGTGTGAATGTGTGTGTGTTGCAAGATCCAGCTGAGGGCAATGATGTACTTCCAGAAGTCTATAATAGAAAGTGCACAGCACACCCATCTACGGTTTCATCAAGGATCTTTGCACGAACCTATTTAGGTCTCCAGACAGGAGTTGTTCCAAAGTTGGTAATAGTTCATCCAAGGCACAGTGTACATCAAAAAACTGCAAATGAAACTCTGTGGAAGGAGAAAGTCAAGTTCAGTTTTCAGGTGGATATTTTTTGAAGGCAAACTAAAAGTTTCTGACCCCCTGAGACCCTCACTGGGGAGTTCAGAACCATCACTGAACCTGCACACTGACAGTGTGGGTGGGAAGAATCTGCTCACAATCATCTGGTGGCAGCAGAGGGGGTGCCAGGCCCAGAAGAGGAATGTCATCTTGGGCTCCCCCTGCCCAGCTACTTGGAACCTGGAGAAAGCATGTCTTGAGAGCCCTCTTCCAGCCCCAGTCCTCCTACACTTGCACCCAGGCACAGGGAGAGCCACATATTTGCTGTAAGGTGGTGCCACCAAGAGAAACCAGGAAAAGAATGGCCAGATTCTGGAAGACAAGGAAGAAATGGGACAATCCTCAGGGACTTTGAGAGCACAAGTCAAGATCAGAACAAGGTCCCCAAGGAAAGAAAATGCTGCTTCCACTGAAGGCCAGTAGTGGGCAAGGAGATCTGGAGGCCTGGGATCAGCCTGTGCCAGCCTAGAAGTTGGGGAACTGCCCAATTAGAGAGCTTTCCTCCTACCCTGGCACCTCGGATGGCATCAGCAGCCCTAGGACTGTGGTCTTGCTCTGCTCAAACCCATAGAGATGGAAAAGCTGTCAATGTCCAATTTGTGTTAACTTTTATGTTTTAGTTTTCTCCCCTTGATTAGGAATCCCTTCTCAGGTGATGGCCACCACACACCTTTTTCAAATTCTTCCCGCTTTGAATGGGGCATGAACGACTTTTTGTGCTGTTCTTCTTGCACTTGGTCCGGCTAATCTTCACGGTGACCAGATACTCCACTCCTGTTGTCAGCTACCAAAAAACAATAGCACTGTCAGTCTTGACTCAAAGCATCCAGTTGCTGGATCTCTCCAGGAAAAGCTAGGATGGAGAGTTAAGCCCCAGGAGCCACATCCCTTGTGTCTAGTTCATCCACCAAAGCATGGCTCTCTCCTCTGCCTCTCGCTGGAGGATGCACAGTGGCACCAAGGCCTCTGTCAGTGCCCAACATATGCACAACCCATTCCTTTGCACTGGCTCCACTGATGCAGCCACAGATGGATCTCACCTTCCCCTTGTGCCTCCTCAGGAAGGGAAGCAACACATTGAGCTTGGCTGCCTGGTAGCACCAGAGTACCCCTCGATTTGCACACATGGTCCTCACAATGCATAGAAGCAGCAGTGAATTTTCCCTCTGCTCCTCCAGTCCCTTCAACCATGTCCTTCCTTCCTACTCTCCTTCCCAACCAACCCAATGGGAGGCAGTCAGAAACACAGCTCAAAATATAAGCTTAGATACTGAAGTGATCTGGAGCATGTGTCCCCATACACTAATGCTGTGACCTTGAGCAAGTGCCTAGCAGCCTTGGTTTCCTCACTTGCAGAGTATAGATAATCCTGTTCTAGAAATTATTATATGGGTTAAGAGAGCATGTATTTCACTGAAAGCACAAAATATATTTCAAAGTAACTAAGTAATCGTGAATTATTAAATGTTTTAGAAAGTGTCAGAAACATTACTCTGGAGCATCAAGGGAACTGGGAGAGTGTCAGAACAGAAGACAAAAGAACTATGCTCAAGTTTTGGCTTTACCCCTGCCAACTCTATGCTGGGCAAGTCTTTCCACCTATATGGGTCTCAGTTTCCTCATCCAGAAAATGAAGAGAATAGTGTCAGTTTCTTCCTATGATGTATACAAATAGTGAATATGTAAACCACAGAGAATGCACACCAGAGCTACTTCCTGTTGCTGTGATTTGTCTTCTTGTACTCATGTTCAAGTGCAAAATCTGAAGATGCGAGGGCAGAAGACTGGGAAAGCCCTTGGTAGCAGGTAACACCCACACCCAGAAGTAAAACTAACAAATGGTTTGTGTTGGAAACTGGACTGGATTCCCAATAACTGTGTGGACTAGAGAGTTCTGCCTGGTGATGAGAGAAGCTTCTAGAAGTGCTTCTTTGTCCAAATGCAGTGGCCAAACAACATACAAAGGATTGTACTCTCTGGAGTGGTGATAGAGGGAGAGACCGCTCACACTGCCTCCAGTAGGACAATGCCCCTAGAAAATCTCAAGGTGTGTAGTATGGCTGGGGGAGGAGGCCTGAGGGCAGTGCCACCATCCTGGTCCCTGCATCCAACAACATAAAAAAAAAATCAGGAAGCAGGGCTCCTGAGTTCTTTATTAAAGGACAGTTCTATCCAGGCTTAGCATCTTATAGGGCTTAAGCCAAGCACTGTCACACTGACCTTCAGCACATTCTATATGTATAAAGAAATTAAAACACTAGCCATAAATTTAACTAACATTCTAGTGATTGTAGTGTTTTCTTATTCATTATTAGACTTGACTGTTAAGTAACAATAGAAATAATCACAATAATTCAAATATTTTCATAAGCGCTGCTTCACTCTTATCCTGACCACTTTACAGGAGAGGAAACTGTGCCTACAAAATATGAATGGCAGTTGACCAAAATCCCACAATTAGAAGAGTCTGGATGTCAAGTCCAGAAGATGCCCATCTTCTATATCCCTCTGTCGGGTATAAGTACAAACACAGTCATGCAGTCACAGGTATGGGGATGCCCAAGAATCTTTGGCCCAGATCACCCAGCTGCCAAGGGGTATATTCATTTTGTCAGTTCATCCATTTGAATGACATCAAAAGTTTACTTGCAAACAACTCTTCCAGAGGCAACTGTTAATGAGAATGGGAGGCCTCCTTGGGTTGTTGATTTATACTTGGGAAGACTAGAAGCCAGCTTCCACAAGAATTTTGGTCAAGGGCTGCCACCCTGTGGCCAAGTCATCTCAATATTCTCAGCCTTGACAAGCTGTCATTTTATGGCAAGTGTGAATTACTGAGAAAGAACTCAGAGATACCAACCCGTTGTGACATGAGGCCTATTTATTTATCTCATTAATACTGCCCACTCTTCTCTGACCCGTGTCCTGGCAGTTCTCTCCTGTTGCCATTGCCCTTCTTTAATCCAGCAGTTTTCAACCACTGTGACACAAGAGGCTAGTGTGCTGCAAGAATTTTTAAAATTTTTTTATTATTGTTGTTCAAGTATAGTTGTCTCCATTTTCACCCCACCATGCACCCCTGCTCCATCCATCCCTGCCTCCCACCCTCGAACCTACCCCCTTTGTCTTTGTCCATGTGTCCTTTATGCATGTTCCTTGATAGACCTTTCCCTATTTTCCCTCATTAACCCTTTCTCACCTCCCCTCTGGTTACTGTTAGTTTGTTCTTTATTTCAGTGTTTTTGGTTATAGTTTTATTGCTTGTTTCTTTTGTTTATTAGTGTAATACCTAACATTTAGTCAAGGGCACTGACCTTTTATCCCTTTTCCCTTGTTCTAGTCTTCCTAAGTATAAACCAACAACCCAAGGAGATCTGTCTTGTGGACTCAATCCAAATTTAAAAATGACAAGGCCAACACAATAATAGCCTATAGCTAATGTAAACTCTTTCATAAGGTTTACATCTTTCTTTCACCTTTCCTCACTTAATATATAAAAATGCTTGCAAACTCCAAAACAAGGGGCATATCTGTCTTTTCCACCAAGCCATCTGCTTGTGGATTGGACTTTATACCCCAAGACTGGTTTTCATTTTGGCTAGCAATTTTTGACTTTCAACCATGGAAGTTAAAATTTGTGTTTTTAACATTCCTATCTGACCTTTAGGGGAAGTTGGACAAACAAAAGTGATTTTCAAACAACTTTTCCTTCCTCTATCATCTTTCAATTGATATCAGAAAGTTTTATACACAAAACAAATGATATGATCTAATTGAAGACTAGCCCTTACACTCCTGGTTTTGTCCTGCCAAAAACCCTCTGTATAATTCCAGGTTTCTGTAGAACACAGCTAGAAAGTCCAGACCTAGATTTTCCAACCCTGGACATTGAAATATTATTGTTGAGGGGAACCTACAGAGAATATTATATATTTGAGGCTGTTAAAGGAAACAAAAACTGCCTTGGCTAGTGTGGCTGAGTGGATTGAGTGCTGGCCTGGGAACCAAAGGGTCACTGGTTTGATTCCCAGTTTGGGGCACATGCTTGGGGTGCAGGCCAGGTCCCTGGTGGGGGGTGGGGGAGGTGCATGAGAGGCAACCACACATTAATGTTTCTGTCCCTCTCTTTCTGCCTCCTTTCCCCTAAATAAATAAAATCTTTTAAAAAAATGTTCTGTTCAATATGGTGGTGCAGGTAAATGTAGTACTCAAAACCTCCCACAATTACATAAAAATTACAACTAAATTACAGAACAACCATTGTTCAGAATGACTGAAATCTAGCTAAATAGAAATCCTATAACTAAATATATAAAGAAGCAGCCACATCAAGACTTATAAGAGAGGTGGAGGTGCAAAATGGGCTGATGCCACACCATGTATTGCAGTCAAAAACTGTGAGGGATATCTTGGCTGTGGAGATCCCCTCAATGAGCCAGGTGTACCAGCCCCACACCAGGCTTCCCAGCCCAGGGTTTCAGTGCCAGAAGGAGAAGTCCCCATAACTTCTGGCAGTGAAAACCAGCAGGGATTTTGGCTGAGGGAGATGGAGGGATTCTGGAGTCCCAGGAATTCTTCTTAAAGGGCCCATGCATTGATTTATAAGGACTCACTTGCTCAGAGCTTCAGAACTGGGGTACCAGCTTGAAATGCACCAGGGACACGCAGGGAGGAACTGAATTGTCTGGTTTCAGGATCAGGACTAGAAGGGCAGCTTTTTGCTAGACAAAAGTACTGGCAGAGCCCTGGCTGGTATGGCTCAGTGGATTGAGCACTGGCCTACAAACCAAAGTGTCACTGGTTCAATTCCCAGGCAAGCGCATATGCCTAGGTTGCAGGCCAGGTCCCTGGCTGAGGGATGCGTGAGGCAACCACACATTAATGTTTCTCTCCCTCTCTTTCCCCCTCCCTTTACCTTTCTTAAATAAAGAAATGAAAGAAGAAAGAAAGAAAGAAAGAAAGAGAGAGAGAGAGAGAGAGAGAGAGAGAGAGAGAGAGAAAGAAAGAAAGAAAGAAAGAAAGAAAGAAAGAAAGAAAGAAAAGAAAGAAAGAAAGAAATTTTCTTCAAAAAGTGCCGGAAGATTCCATTGTTCCTTTGCTGAGACCTCCCCCCACCCCGAGAGCCTGCAGATGGGCACCATATCTGCGTCTCCATCAACCTAACTAACACTGGTGGTTCCCTGAGACCTTGTCCCACCCAACTTTTGGGCCCACAAAAGCTGTTTCCAGTGGCTTTTCCACACAAATGGCCTCTCTTGGTTCATGTTTCAGACTTTCCTAAAATCTTGCAAACAAGAAGTATCTGGCCACTGTGGACCCCATACATCTTGCTAAGTGGCCCCAAACTCAGCACAAATAGCAGCTATCTACAGATCACTCTGTAGCTCATGCTGGGTGGCCCCAGGTAGAGAACCGGTAGGGGCTGACCTTGCTCCTCCTGGGAGTCCCCAGAGCCAGTACACTGGGTAAACAGCTTTAGTCCCAACCACATTTACAGGTGGTTACAACCCAACCACTTTTACAAATGACACAAAGATCAGACTTGGAATGCACCAAAGCCCAACTGAAGAAAATCCTGAGTGTGGGGTTGGCCCCTGCACAGCAGCTCCTCCACTGTTGTCACAGCTGGTACTTGCAGCTGACTGACCTGGGGGTCAGTCCCTCCCAGTGACATGCCAACAACAATCAAGGCTCAACTACAAGACAGTGCACACAGCCCACACAGGGGGCACACAAAACACCCAGCTCAGGTGACTGGGGAGGCTGTTCTACTGGACCCTATAAGACACCTACTACATTAGGCCATTATACCAAATCCCAGAGACATTGCAGTTCGACCTAATACATAGAAACAAACACAGGGAAGAAATAAAAAATGAGGAAACAAAGAAACAGAGCCCAAATTAAAGCACAGGATAAATTTCTGGAAAAAGAAAAAATGAAATGGAAGCAATCAAGGTACAAAATACAGAGTTCAACACAATTGTTATAAGGATGCTCAAGAAATTTAGTAAGAACTTAAACAGCATTAAAAAGGAAAGGAAAACCATTAAAAAGAATCAATTAGAAATGAAGAATACACTAAATGAAATGAATAAATTAAAGGAATATAACAGTAGAGTAGATGAAGCAGAGTATTAAATCAGCAATGTGGAATATAAGAAAGCAGAAGACACCCTGTCAGGACAGCAAAAAGAAAAAAATAACCCCCAAAATTGAGGATAGTGTAAGGAGCCCTTGGAACAACTTCAAGCATACCAACATTTGCATCATAGGGGTGCCAGAAGGAGAAGAAAGAGAGCAAGAAATCAGAAACTATTTGAAAACATAATAATGGAAAATGTCCCTAACCCAGTAAAGGAAATAGGCATATAAGTCCAGGAATCACAGAGAGTTCCACATAAGATGAACCCAAAGAGGCTGACACCAAAACACATCGTAATTAAAATGTCAAAAGTTAAAGACACAGAGAATCTTAGAAGCAGCAAAAGAAAAACAGTTAATTACCTACAAGGGAGCTCCCATAAGACTGTTAGCTTATTTATCAATAGAAACTTTGCAGGCCAGAAGAGATTGGCACAAAATATTCAAATGAAAAGCAAGGAACTACAACCAAGATTACTCTACCCAGAAAAGCTATCATGTGAAATTGAAGGACAGATAAAGAGCTTCCCAGAGGGAAAAAAAGCTAAATGAGTTCACCACCACCAAACCAGTAGTACAAGAAAACGTATAAGGTCTTCTTTAAGAAGAAAAAGAAAAAAAATACTTAAAATATGAATAATAAAATGATATTAAATACATATCTATCAACAGTTACTTTAAATGCAAACAGATTAAATTCTTTGATCAAAAGATGGATGGTGACTGAATGGATAACAAAACAAGATCCTTACATATCCTATATGTGTGTCAGGGACTCACTTCAAATCAAAAGACACTCACAGACTGAAAATGAAAAGGAAAAAGATATTTCATGAAAATGGAAACAAAACAAAACAAAAAAGGCAGGGTAGTAATATCATACCAAACAAAATACACTTTAAAACAATGGTTACAGCAAGAGAAAATAAGGACCCAGCAACTCCACTTTGGGTATTTACTTGAAGAAACCCAAAACACGAAATTGAAAAGGAATATACATCCATATGTTTATTGCAGCATTATTTACAATAGTCAAATATGGAAACAACCTAGGTGTCCATTAATAGATTAATGCAAAAATAAGAAGTGGTATGTATGCACACACACACAGACACCATATATATATCTACACACACACACATACCATAAATATATAATGGAATATGATTCAGTCATAAAAAAGAATTAAATCTTGCACTTTGCAACAATGTGAATGGATCTAGAAGGTACTACACTAAAAGAAATAGGTCAGACAGAGAAAAACAAGTGCCATATGATTTCACTTATGTGTGGAACCTAAAATTAAAAAAAGACAAAATAAATAAACAAGCAGAACAGAAAAAGAGTCACATACAGAGAACATTTTGATGAAGGCCAGATGGGAGAGGGATTGGGGAAATGGGTGAAGGAGGTAAAGGGAATTAAAAGTACAAATTGGTAGTTACAGAATAGTGATGGGGATGTAAATTTACTACAGCATGGGAAATGTGGTCAATAATATTGTCTTAACTATATACGGTGTCAGATGAATCTAGATTTATCAGTTGATCAGTTCATTGAAATAAAGAAAAAACTGACAGTAGCCTGAGGGGGAAGGTGGAGATGGATAATGGGGGGAAATAGGAGAAGGTCCATCAAGGAACATGTACAAAGGACACATGGACAAAGCCAAAGAAGGTAGAATGGGGGGTGGGAGGTGGGCATGGGTGGGGCGGAGGGCAATGGTGGGAGGGCAATGGGGTGGAGGGCAATGATGAATGGAGACAACTGTACTTTAACAACAATAAAAAATAAATAAAACAAAAATGAAAAAAAAACACCCCAAGAAAGTCTAATCACAGGATTGTACGCCTGAAACTAAAATAATGTTGTATATCAACTGTAATTTTTTAAAAAGGAAACAGAATCATCTCCATTTTCTTTCACTCTGGTAGGACCTCACTTCAAAATGAAAGCAATTCTTCCTAAGGGAAAACAGTTGAGAAACTCAGGGAAAATTTTTGTTTTAAACTAAGAGTAACAGACTTCAGGGTTTACTACAGTCCTTCAACTAGTATTTTGGAAGGTGGCTAAAGAAACTTAGGAGTCTGAACCACTTTAAAGCTCTTCCATTCCAAGGGGAGACATTCCCCAGATGGTGAAACTTTTGTTTGGCTTTCTCTGTAAGCCACAGCACATCTATGCATGTTCAAATGGGCAAGAATTAGGGCACTGCTCATATTCAGAGAAACTGAAGCACAAACCTGCATATGACTTTGAAGTAGCTTGTCTATTCGAAATAAGTACATGTCATTGCTCACATTGTTGTAGTTTTCAATGAAGAATTTGAGTGTTGAATTCATGTTTTTCTTGCTCATGGACTTCTCCTGGAAGCCTCCCCACCTTTGAAAGTGACCCAATTTGGCTGCCAGGACCAGGACAGCCAGCAGCAGCAGGGTGTTTCTCCAGGATTCCACTCCCATCTCTGCAGCCTCAAAAACGTCCTATTCACAGCATCTCTCAGGGTAGAGAGGTGCCAGGTTCAGGTTCACTCACTGTTCCTTGTCAGCCTCGCCAATGCAGATTTCCTGGAGAGTTGCCTGTATTTAAACAGAGACTGAGACCTGAACCTCTCCCTTCTAAGGCCCTGCCCACAATTTGACCAAAGGGTCAGTCAGGGAGATCTCCCTGTGTGGCTGTCCAATCCTACTCTCAGATAATTTTCCACACCCATTCAATTCTTTGGTGATGGGCCAGGCATTATTTCTAAACACTTGCCAAGATGGGCAATAGCTCTCCCTACCTTTACACCTAAAAGGGAAAAAAATCCCCCAGAACGGACTTTTACAGTACTAAGCAATCAGACCTGCTGTATCAAACAGAGGAGCATCATTAGTGGGAATAGGGAAAGGCTTATTGAGAACATGATATTTGAACTGGGACATAAAAGCCAGGGTCATGGAACAGGATCAGGTACATTCTACTTAGCTGCCTCGGGTTCTAACTATCTCAACTACCCTATGCTTCTCTAGAGGTTCTCTTTATTCACGTGCTGCATACTCACCACAGATTTCTGACTGCTGGATCTCACTGTGCCTGCAGGCCCTGGCACTGGCTCTAGCTATCTTGGTATGACCCAGCAGAGCTTTGTGAGGTAAATCCAACATCCCTGTGATGGAGGAATACACTGTGAGCCTTACTTATTCAGAAGTTAATCATGTAGTTTTTATGGTTGCCAGATGGGAGGGGGATTGAGGAGATAGGTGAAAAGGGGGAGAAGGATTAAATTGTACAAATTGCCAGTTATAAAAACAGTCACAGGGACGTAAGTACAGCATAGGGTATATAGTCAATAATATTGGAATAACTACATATGGTATCAGATGAGTACTAGACTTACTGGGGTGATCACTTCATAAGTTATATAAGTGTCAAATAACTATGTTGTACACCTGAATCAAATATAATATTGTATGTAAACTGTAAATAAAAATTTTTGAAAGAAAAAGTGACTTTATGATGAAAGCAAACTACAGACAACAATTTATCACTTATAGACCTTAGCCAAGATCTTAAGGTCCACCTGTCCTTGGACAGGTCTCTTTCTACCTCTCCATGGACCAAATGATGTGCATAAACAGAACCCTGCATTGGCAACTCTAACCATCTCGAACCCTGTCTCTCTCCCTGAGACTACTTCCTTTTTAGAAGGAATCGGGTGATCTCAGAGAGCTTCTGGTTTTAAAAGTGTAAGTGTTTTCTTCTGATCCCTTCCACTCCCCATGGATCCTACGGAAAGTTGGGTGTGTGTATGGAAGGACTGGCTAAGCTAAGTAGAACGAGAGTGGGGCAGAATCCTCAAAGACTGGGAAACAGCAGCAGGGACAAGAGGGTTATGGCAGGTGACTCCTGGGTTCATGCTATTTCTTCAAGTCCAGGTTTAGGACAGGGCTCCTGACAGGTGGGGCCTGCCAAGCCCCAGTAACAGCAGCAGCAGCAGAACTCCCAAGCTCCAGGGATACCATCTGGTATAGGTACAGAAAGGCTTCCAGCTGCCCTAGGTCTCACCAGGCACAGTTCCCATGGCCATTGCACCACTGGTGACTGCAGGCTATGGCCACCCCAGTCACATTAATTGCATAGGGGTCCAGGGTATCCGCCAAGTAGTCATGAAGATGCTAGCACTTCTCAGAGCTGGAGATGCTCAGGTCTCCCCAGAGCACCGGCTTTCCCCAGTGTTATGCTCACACCAGTGGTCTGCACAAGATCATCCTGAGACAGGAACCTCCAAGATCTCTGATGTATGAAGCAGGCATAGGCCAGGACAGTCAGAGGATGTGGATGCCCAGCACAGGCCACTGGAAGGCCTCCAGGCGATATCAAACAAATGCCTGTCAGTGAGCCAGAGGCAGTCTGGGTGGGAGGTAAATTCTGGAGAAGGCGGCACTGGAGGTAGCCCAGAACCAAAGCAGTTGGGTGTTGTAGGCACAGGTGGCTGCATGGCAGTGGTCATGTGATGGAAGCCATATTATGCCAACCATTGCCACAGGCTGGGAAGTGATAAAATCCCCAGAGCCCATGAGGCTGCAGTGCCTGGCCCAATCATAGTGTGTCCTCCATTAGTGTATGGGTTGCTGGTACAAAGCCAGTACAGGCCTTGTGGAGCTGCTCCTGAGGGCCCAGGTCAGGTAATTTTCACTGTGCCCAAGCCCATGGGGTTTCCTGATAGGTTTGGTGGCAGTCCCAGTTCCCAGCCCGGTGGGAACACCATTCTTCCCAGTTCAGCACTGCCAGGCCAGCAAAGCCAGGTCCCAGGCTACAGTAGATCTAGTGAGCAGCCCATGCTGGGTGGTGATCAAGGAGCACAGCTTAAGGGATGCCCCCATGGTGAGATGTGTCCCTGGGTCCAAAGTAGGGAAAGAAGCCAAGCTGGTTTCTGTAGAAGTGGCAATATTCTAGCCATGGAAACACTGGGCACAGTTGACTGTGATACTCAGGACCTCCAGTGGCAGGTGCACACCAAAATGGGGTCTTCAGTGTGCTGTGTGCTGATGGTACATTCCACGGCATGAAGAAGGGGCCTTCAGGGGTCCACAATAGTGGATGGCCACACCCCAGGAACAGGGCCACCCCTAGTACCAGGGCTGCTTCTAGCTGCATGGCCATGCCCCAGGAATGGAAACCTGCAATGATCCACCTCTGCAGCAGCAGCCATACCCCTCAACCAGGAGGGAGCAATCCCCAGATTCTACCTCTAGATCAGTAACCTTAGGTTTCTCCACAGGTTTAACGTCTTCAGTATTGACCCAACCTACTGTAGGCAGGGTTCCTGGTTCTCAGAAACAAGCATTACCCTCCCTCCTGTGCCTCGGTTTCCTCCTCCCTCCTAGTGGGTCATAAACTGTGGACTTTGGGGGGTGAGTCTTTGGGACATTGACTCTGGGTGAGTGTGGCTTGGCAGGCTCTGGGAGGGAACCACAGACATAGGGAGAGCATGCAGGGGTGGCATAGCCACTTGACCTTATGTGCGGACCAGACAGACACATGGGGAACAATGAAGATGGACACTCTGCAATTGGGGAGGGGGTAGTACAGACATGTTGAAGGAGAATTCCAGGATGCTCAGTGTCCTGGCTTCACTTAACTAAAATTTTTTAAAAAATATTTTAAATATGTAAAGCAAATCTTGATGGACATAAAGGGAGAGATTGAAAGAAATACAGTCATAGCAGGGGATTTTAATATCCCATTGACATCAATGGATAGATCTTTTAGACATGAAAACCTTAAAGGACACACTAGATTAAATAGATTTGATTAATATCTACAGAGCATTTCACCCCAAAGCAGCAGAATATACACACTTTTCAAATGCACATGGAACGCTCTATAGGATAGACTACGGTTAAAACACAAATCTCAACAAATTTAAGATAGAAATCATATCAAACATCTTCTCTGACCACAATGCTATGAAACTACAAATCAATCACAAGAAGAAAACTGAAAAATATACAAAGACATGAAAGTTAAATAACATGTTATTAACCCTTGGGAATTCGCAGTAAAAAATATTACAGTGTAGATCACATGTATCCAAGAGATACATTCATTACTAGTATGTGCTGAAATGTGAAAAAAATTTTAAAAACTGCAAATTTTTATTTATTATATTTACATAGTAAAATAAGTGATTTTATAATTTATGTTCAGATACAATCTAGGAAATTATTAAACAAAGAAATATAAAACCATAAAAGTTAAATTTTTCTTTTCAAAACATGGATATTGTTAAAAAATACAAGCAAAAAAATCTTTAACATTAACTAATCAGAATCTGCAATAGTTGGCTTTGCAAAACATTTGTAACAGTCATTGCAATCCATATTGCTATGTTCAAGACATAATTACTTTTCACAACACTTGTAAAAATATTTTGATAAGTGGTATCTCTCAGATAAAATTTACAATCAAATATCACACACTCTAACAAAACACACATTATAACCAAACTATCAATTTAAACATTATGGCCTAACATTAAACACATACAAACGTGCAGCTAGTCATGACCTTGAACCTATGCACCCAATATATGTAACAATATTTAAGAAAATAGTTTGTTTATATCTCTCAGATCAACTGTGACCTCTGCAGGGTTAAACAATAAATGGGTCAATGATGATATCAGGGAACAAATCAAAAGATACCTTGAAACAAATGAAAATGAGAACGCAACAACCCAAAATTTGTGGGACACAGGGCAAGCAGTCCTGAGGGTGAAATCCATAGCATTATAGGTATATCTCAAGAAACAAGAAAAGGTTCAAATAAACAATCTAACTTTACAAAGAAACTTGAAAATGAACAACAAAGCCCGAAGTGAGTAGAAGGAAAGAAATAATAAAGGTCAGAGCAGAAATAAATGAAATGGAGTCTAAAAAAATGATACAGAAGATCAATGAGCTGGTTCTTTGAAAAGATAAACAAGACTGACAAACCTTTAACCAGATGTATCAAGAAAAAAAGAGAGAGAGCCCAAATAAATAAAATCAGAAATGAAAGAGGATAAATAACTGACCCAAAGAAATACAAAGAATTATAAGAAAATATTATGAAAACCTATATGCCAAAAAATTAGACAACCTAAGTGAAATGGATAATTTCATAGAAACATACAATCTCCCAAATATAAATCAGGAAGGTCAAAGAATCTGAGTAGACAGATTACACCTAGCAAAATTGAAGCAGTAATCAAAAATATCTCAACAAACAAAATCCCTGGACCAGATGGCTTCACAGGTGAGTTTTACCAAACATTACAAGAAGAATTAACACTTTTCCTGAAACTATTTTTAAAAATTCAAGAGGAGGGAAGACACCCAAGTTCATTTTACTCAGCATTATTCTAATTCCAAAACCAGATAAAGATACTACAAAAAAAACCATAGGCCAATATCATTGATGAGCATAGATGCTAAAATCTTCAAAAAATACTAGCAAACCAAATACAGTAATACATCAAAAGGATCATACGCCATGATCAAGAGGGATTTATTTCAGGAATGAAAATTTGGAACAACATTTGCAAATCAATAAAGGCAATATACCACATAAACAAAATGAAGAATAAAAACCACACAATCATATCAATGCAGAAAAGCATTTGATAAAATCTAGCACCCAGGATGGCGGCGAGATAGGGGAGAGCGGAGTCTACTTCCTCCTGCCTGCTGGTGAAACACCTAGCCGATTTTCTGAAAAATAGAGTGTACACCCAATGGTATTCCAGCATATATGAAGATTGGTGACTACGAGTATAGGGGAAACTGAATGATAGGACGGTAAGGAGAGTGCTTTGGAACGAAAAGGTCCCCCAGGACCAGTGAGGGGAGCAGGGCGGGCTGCAGCCCCAGACCCGGCAGCTGTCAGGTCTGCTGCAAAAATTCTTGGGAGAGAACCAGGTTGGGAGGTGTGAGAGATCAGGCGCTTATTCGGACTGGCGGGTGTAAATAGGAAGAATTTTTCAAAAAGAAAAATAGGAAAAAAAAAGGCACTCCCTGGCTGTTTGGAGAGGCCCCACCTGTGGCAGTGATTTCCACATGTGTGTAAACACGCAGTCCTGAGAATTTACATGTTTTGAGCACAGCTCCGTGTGATTCCTGTGTGAGCAAGTGTGGATCATGTCTGTGGAATGGGAATTCTCTAATAGGAATTTGGCAAAGATGTATCTTAAAAAATTCTGGCTTGCTGACCCCTGCATATTACTTTAACCTGGTCCTGTCTGCCACCGGACGTGAATC
>PVJI01024336.1:0-22094 GCA_004026765.1 Micronycteris hirsuta
TTCAAGAAGTTCATCACCACCCAGCCTTTATTGTATGAAATGTTGAAGGGAGTTATATGAGGTATGGAGGAATATTAACAGGGGAGTGGTAGGGGGAGAGGGTGGGAATGGGGCACAGAACAGGTAGCATAAATGGGAGGTAGACAACAGACAGGGGGAGGTTAGAATAGTATAGGAAGTGCAGGAGCAGAAGGACTTATGTGTATGACCTATGGACAAAAATAAAGGGAGGGGAATTGGGGGTAAGGGAGTGGGGGGAAATAAGGGGGGTAAGTGGGGCAACTGTAACAGCATGATCAATAAAATATAGTTAAAAACAATTTTTGAAGTGTTTGTTCTATATCCATTCAATATGCCATTGGTACTTTGATAGGGATTGCATTGAATCTATATATTGCTTTGGGGAGTATGGACATTTTGATGATCTTGATTCTTCCATTCCATGAGCATGGTATATGTTTCCATTTGTTTGTGTCTTCCATGATTTCTTTCTTCAGTGTTGTATAGTTTTCTGAGTACAGGTCTTTTACCTCCTTGGTTAGGTTTATTCCCAGGTATTTTTTTTGTTGTTGTTGCTATATCAAATGGGAATTTTTTGCTGATTTCTGTTTCTGCTGTTTCACTGTTGGTATACAAAAATGCCTTTGATTTCTGGATATTGACTTTATATCCTGCTGTCTTACCAAATTCAATAATTAGATCGAGTAGTTTTTTGGCGGAGTCTATAGGATTTTCTAAGTATACTATCATGTCATCTCCAAACAACGACAGTTTTGTTTCCTCCTTTCCAATATGGATGCCTTTTATTTCCTTTTCTTGTCTGATTGCTGTTGCCAAAACTTCCAGAACTACGTTGAATAGAAGTGGTGATAGTGGGCAACCTTGTCTTGTTCCTGATCTTAGTGGGAAAGATTTTAGTTTTTGTCCATTAACTATAATGTTGACTGTAGGTTTCTCATATATGGCCTTTATTACGTTGAGGAATGCTCCCTCTATTCCCACTTTGCTAAGTGTTTTTATCATAAATGGATGCTGTACCTTATTGAATACTTTTTCTGCATCTATTGATATCATCATGTGATTTTTGTCTTTGCTTTGGTTTATGTGATGTATTATGTTTATTGTTTTGCGAATTTTGTACCATCCTTGCATCCCTGGGATGAAACCCACTTGGTCATGGTGAATGATCTTTTTAATGTATTGCTGGATTCGGTTTGCTAATATTTTGTTGAGAATTTTAGCGTCAGTGTTCATCAGTGATATTGGCCTGAAGTTTTCTTTCTTTGTTGTGTCTTTTTCTGGTTTTGGGATTAGGATGATGCTGGCATCATAAAAAGAGTTTGGGAGTCTTCCATCATTTTGGATTTTTTGGAATAGTCTGTGAAGGATAGGTGTTATTTCCTCCTTAAATGCTTTGTAGAATTCTCCTGTGAAACCATCTAGTCTAGGGCTTTTGTGAGTTGGGAGTTTTTTGATTACTGCTTTAATTTCATCCACTGTTATTGGTTGGTTCAGGCTTTCTGTTTCTTCCTTATTGAGTTTTGGAAGATTATATTTTTCTAAAAATGTGTCCATTTATCCTAGGTTTTCATATTTCTTGCCATCAGTTCTTCAAAGTAGTGTCTTATAATTCTTTGTATTTCTGTGGCATCAGTTGTAATATCTCCTCTTTCATTTCTGATTGAGTTTATTTGGGTTCTCCCTCTTTTTTTCTTGATGAGCCTGCTTAAAGGCTTGTCCATTTTGTTTATCTTTTCAAAGAACTAGCTCCTGGATTCATTGATCCTTAGAATTGTCCTTTTAGTCTCTATGTCATTTAATTCTGATCTGATCTTGGTTACTTCCTTCCTTCTACTTGCTCTGGGTTGTCTTTGCTGTTGTTCCTCGAGTTCTTGTAGACATAGGGTTAGGTTGTTTGTGTAAATGGTTTCCATTTTTTTTAGGTAGTCCTGTATCACTATGAACTTCCCTCTCAGGACTGCCTTCGCTGTGTCCCATAAGTTTTGGGTTGTTGTAAGTTCATTTTCATTTGTTTCAAGGAACTTTTTGATTTCTTCCCTAATCTCGTCCTTGACCCATTCATTGTTTAACAGCATGCTATTCACTCTCCATGATTTTGAGTGTTTTGGCGTTTTTTCCTTTGGGTTGGTTTCTAATTTCAGTCCCTTGTGGTCAGAGAAAATACTTGGTATGATTTCAATTTTCTTGAATTTGTTGAGGCTTGTTTTGTGTCCTATCATATGGTCTATTTTTGAAAATGTTCCATGTGCATTTGAAAAGAATGTACATTTAGCTTCTTTGGGGTGAAGGGCCCTATATATATCAGTTAAGTCCATTTCTTCTACGGCATTGTTCAATGCCACAATGTTTTTGCTGATATTTTGTTTCGAGGATCTGTCCATTTTTGACAGTGGGGTGTTGAAGTCTCCTACTATAATTGTGTTGCTATCAATGTCTTTCTTGAAGTTCTCCAAGATTTTCTTCATGTATTTGGGTGCTCCTGTGTTGGGTGCGTATATATTTACAATATTTATGTGTTCTTGGTGGATTCTTCCCTTGAGTATTATAAGGTATCCTTCTGGATCTCTCTTTATGGCCCTTTTTTGAAGTCTATTTTGTCTGATATGAGTATTGCTACCCCAGCTCTTTTTTCTTGTCCATTTGCTTGGAAAACTTGTTTCCAGCCCTTCACTCTCAGTCTGTGTAAGTCTTTTGTCCTGAGGTGGGTCTCTTGTAGGCAGCATATGTGTGGGTCGTGCTTTCTTATCCATTCTGCTAGTCTATGTCTTTTGATTGGAGCATTTAATCCATTTATGCTTAAGGTTATTGTTGATAGGTACTTATTCATTGCCATTTTTTTTGTACCTGTTTTCCTCACTCTCTTTCCATTCCTTTCCTTAAATCAGTCCCTTTAGGATCTCTTGCAGAGCTGGTTTGGTGGAGGTGTATTCTTTTAGACTTCTTTTGTCTGGGAAGCTCCTTATTTGGCCATCTATCTTGATTGAGAGCCTTGCTGGGTAGAGTAGTCTTGGTTGCAGGCCTCTGGTACTCATTACTTGGAATATTTCTCACCATTTCCTTCTGGCTTGGAGTGTTTCCATTGAGAAGTCAGCTGCTAACCTTTTGGGGTTCCCTTGTATGTTACTTCCTGCTTCTGCCTCACTGCCTTTAGAATTCTCTCTTTGTCTTGGAATTTTGCCATTTTAATGATGATGTGTCTTGAAGTGGGCCTGTTAGGGTTCCTTTTGATTGGGACTCTCTGTATTTCCTGGATTTGTGTGGCTTTTTCTCTCATCAGATTAGGGAAGTTTTCCATCATTACTTTTTCTAACAGGTTTTCCATCCCTTCCTGCTCTTCCTCTCCTTCTGGTATCCCTATTATACGAATATTATTACGTTTCATGTTGTCCTGCATTTCCCTTAATACCTCTCCATTCTTTCTGAGTCTCTTTTCCTGTTCTTGCTCTTTTTGGGTGCTTTTTTCAACCTTGTCCTCCAGCTCGCTGATCCGATCCTCTGCCTCATCGAGCCTGCTTTTGATTCCTTCTATTGTGTTCTTCAGTTCAGATACTGTATTCTTCATTTCCTCTTGGCCCTTGTGAATAGTTTCTATTTCCTTTTTCATGTTGACATAGTTTGCAGTGAGTTCATTATAGTTTCCCTGTAATTTCTGGTAATTTTCTGTAAGTTCATCAAGTTTCTTGAGTTTCTTGAGCTGCCTGATAACATATGCTTTTAACTCAATATCTGATAGTTGGCTTGCTTCTGTTTCATTTATCATTCTTTCTGGGGCTTCCTCCTTTCCTTTCATTTGGGGATTGTTTCTTTGTCTTCCCATTGTTTGTGGGCTTCTTTTTGCTAGCCTCTGATTCTTAAATTGATCTGTCAAGTTCTCTGGAGCAGCGATGTTAATTTTTTGTTACTGTCTCTGTTTTTTTTAGGCTGGCTCTTGTCTGATACCCACTCTATTCTCTTCACAATTCCATGTTTCAATGTCTCACCTGTGGATAAAGAAGAAAAGGGAAGGGAGAAAAAAAAAGAGAGAAAGAAATAAAATAAAATTAAATTAAATTAAATTAAATTAAAATAAAATAAAATAAAATAAAATAAAATGTAATAAAAAATAAAAAAACAAAAAGAGGAGAGAACTAGGAGTACTAAATGAAGGGATGGTAGAAGGAATTAAAAAAATATATATGTAGAAGGACAGAAAGGAAGAAGGGTGAGGAAAACCGACAAAGAAACAAACAGAAAACCAAAACAAAGAAACAAAACAAAACAGTAAAAGATAAAAAAAATTTAAAAAAAAAAACCTTCTGTTGTCTGGCTGTAAAAAGTGTTCAGTCAGGCCTGCTCCTCTGGTCCTTGTGTCTGCGACAGGCTGGGACGATATCAGGTTTCCTTTTCCTTTCTTCCTTCCTGAGCTGCACACTTAGCTGCCATCCTGCTTTCAGCCCAGTTGCTAGGAATTCGCAGCACCCCTCCTGGGTTGCCTAGTCTCCACACTGAGTCAGGAGTCCACGAGGTCTGTGGCTTCCCTCAATGGAGCTCGATTTGGTTCCCCTGTCCCTCTCCCACAGAGGCAGTCGGCACCGCAGGTCTCCGATCACAGGTGCTGGGCTGTGTCTCGGTCCCTCCAGGACTAGGCTCCCATGAGCCCCCGGCCTGGGCGCCCAGTCGCCACTAACCCGAGCCGCCCCTGACTGGCTTCTCAGGGTGCACGCCGGTTCCCAGAGCTCCGGGCTGCGGGTCTCCCGTTCAGTTCAATCTCCAATTCCTCCCGCTGGGATCACCAGCCTCTTCGGACCGGTCCCCACGTACGCACCGACCTCCGGCCTGCTGGGTACCAAGCCTCTCCCAGCAGACGCACGCGCCTGCTTTGGCTACTCACACACCCCAATCCAGCTCCCTCCCCAGGCTCCTGCAATAAATTGGGCAGCTGCTGCGGCTGGACCCGCTGTCTTCCCAGCTCTCCACTGGGCCCAAGGGGTCCTTTTGCTCTGAAGCAGACTCCCTACCATCTGATTTTTCAACTGTGTGCAATCTTGGTCATCAATCTTCCCACACACTGGAATACAGCTGGGCGATCATTCCGCTCCTCAGAAAATCGGCCAGATATCCCACCAGTGGGCAGGAGGAAGCCGACTCCGCTCCCTCCTACTTCGCTGCCATCTTTCCCTCTCCCCTCCAATTTCTTTTTCATACCCTTATATCAAAATTCTTCACCTGAGTCCCAGACCTAAGATAAACCTGCAAACCATTTGAGAAAGGTTGAGTATAAAAGGAAATAATACTTACTGAGTGCTTATCACATGCCCAGCACTATGCTAAGTGGTCCTTTAACACAACAATCCTGTAAATTATTATCAAATTTTACATCTGAAAAACTAAAATTCAGAGAGGCTAAGAAACTACCTAAAGCCACAAAGCTCATAGGTGACAGAATCAAGGTTTCTCCTTCCATGACAGCATGCTGCTTTGTCTCTACACTTGTACTCCTAGCTGCTACTGAACATGTCCACATGAGAGTGAAGGCATGTAACAGGGAAGATCTGTGTTTTATGGGGCCTAAAGTTTATACAAATTTTGTGTCTCTCTAAAAGGAAAATAAAATACAAAATTTGTTACAAAAATGAATATTTATGGGAAATAAGTAAAGAAATTACACAAATTAAAAAATTTAAGATGACAAATATAAAAATTATTTTCTGTCAATGTACTCTTTTGGTTTTCAATAAGAAGCTGCCCTCCCTATCATATCTGAATGCTGATATGAACAATAATTCTGGAAAAAAACCATAATAAATTAACCTGAAACTAAGGTATTCACAACAATTCAAATGTTCCTACACTGCATTGAGCTACATTTGGATAATTGGGTTCCTCCTATACTATATACTGTGACTTACTGGTGAGTGAGAATGTTCACCAGAATATAATTTCTCAGGGCATTTCTCTTGCTTTGGTAGCAATTTTGCACAACACTTCCTCTGAAATCACCAAACTTTATCAGGACAAGAGGCAATAGATACAGTTAAATAAGATCTAAAATGGTATGCAGAAAACATGATTTCTCACATAGACATGCTTGCCGTACTGCCTACAGGCTGTGCCCTACAAACACAAGAATTCTGATAAAATCTGTTGCATACTAGTCATATGAAGAAATAATATATGTAGTGAGTTTATAATTGCATACTTGGCATTACCAGGCATATTCCAGACTGGAGAGAATATGTTTGTCTAGGCATCAATCTTCTGCTCACTATTTTGTCTGTTGAAGGTAAGAATTGTCCACAATTTAGCTTCTCAAACCTTGCTTGAAACCTTTTTTTATTCTCCACTACCTCTTAATTCCAGTGATGTGTGTCCTAGAGCTGACTTCTATCTTTAGGACCTCTAACCCTCACCTTTGCTCACCATCCATGCTGGGTAGGTCATCTAGTGGGTGGTAGGAGTATTTCTAGAAGTCATTTCTCACTCAGGTGGTCACAAAAGCACTGCAACTTACATTAAAATATCCCAATAAACTACATGTATTCCTAATTCAATAATTCTTAGCCAGGTCCAAAACATGCCTATCACTCATGTTCCAGCTGACAAACTGATGGAGAAGAAATCAGAGTGGAAATGGGTGGTCTTGAGTGACTGCATTTTTTTATTATTATTTTTTAGTGACTGCATTTAAAACATCTTGCTTTTGCAAAATTTAGAAACACATATGATCATGTGAACACACTGGTAGCACGTGTTGCAGAACTTTCATTAGACTGCTGGATATTAGCTACTGATGTGGGATCCTATTATAGGAAAATAGAATTGGAAGACAAGCAATCCCAGGGTGGAGAGGATATTTGATTGTTACAGAGCAGGGCAGGGACACCCAACGATATCCCAACCCCGCACCAGGTTCATTATGCTCGCCGACCATGGGAAGATGTCTCTCAATGCCAGAGACTAGTGAAAAGGAAAGGAATAATTTATTTTCAAGTTATACAGGCTTGGAGTAATGACTTAATGTCTCCTTTAAAATACTAAAGTTCTTTAGAATACCCACAAACACACACAGTCATTCCTTCTCCCCTTTGCCCAGTGCAGGGTACTGTATCTCAGGAAAAGTAGAAGTCTGTGATTCAGGCAGCCCCTTGGTTCCAGCACCATCCATTGTGTTGCCACCACGATCTCCAGTTAATCCAAAACCATGTGGCACCTCATGGCCCACCAGCAAGAGTCCTTTCACCCCTTTTCCTCCAGGCAAAGTCTCTCCTGCTTCCTAGGCCGCGTGGCAAAGGGAGCCCCAAAGCCACGGGGTTCTCCCCTCTTGCCAAAAAGCAGTGTGTTCCTCCCTTCCCAGTTACATCTTGTGTGTCCAAGTCACTTCCATCCCTCTGGCTCAAAGGATGGCCACTGCTATTTAACATATCTATGAAACCAGTTAAAAGTTATAGATATATTAAATGACCATGCCAGAGGTTAGCTGCAGAACTGCTGCTATTCAAAACAGCTCTCAATGGCAATGCTCCAGGAGTCCCATCTCCTCCCCAGTTCAGACTTGTGGGAGTGAGGACAGCCTATATATATTTTTCTAATATTTCCTGGACACCTTGATTTCTGGACCCCATTACAAATCCCTATTTGGGTCCACTTCTTGGCTACACCCTGTTACATGATGAGCCTAACAAGGCCTCTGGGTGCCCCTATCCATCAGACAAGATTAGTTCAAAGCAGACACAAAGTAAAAAACAGAAGACTAAAAGTTCAGTACTCATCCATGTTTTGATAATTTTGACAAACTATAGTCACCTAGGGAAACTGAGAGTCTCCTTCAAGTGTTGCCTCCATGATCCACTCTAAAAAAACTTTGGAAAAAAAAAAAACAAAACTTTGGAGACCAGTACAGCACAGTTCAATGATTACGATTAGCCTTTTGGCACTTTTCCCCCCAGGGTGATAGTTTTTATTTTCCTCACATGTGTACAAGGGGCCACTTTGTAGAAAAACTTTGCAGTATTTTTGTCCCATGCATTATTTTTTAGAGCCTGATATAGAGTGGAAGGTTAATGTTGTCCTTTTTTCCCTCTTAACAGCTTATCAAACCTTACATGTTTTAGAGAAAACAAACTGGTTTTCATAAAGGATCAAAAAAATAAATATGATCCTTTACAAAAAGACTGAGGTCCCTTTATCCCACTGGCTATTGCCTGTAGAGTTTATCTTTCAAAGGGAAATAGCAATTAATTTCAGCTCCAAATGACACACAAAATTGACCCCTAAGGATTTGAGGCCTATGGGAGACCACTCTGCATGGCGTGGGCCCAGCTCCCACTTGAAGGGACCAGTGGAGAGCGACACAAGACCCACGCCCACATGTAACAGGGTGCAGCCAAGAAATGGGCCCAAATAGGGATTTGTAATGGGGTCCAGAAATCAAGCTGTCCAGGAAATACTAGAAATATATATATAGAATGTTTTCTTACCCACAAGTCTGAACTGGGGGGGATGGGACACAGAGCAAGACCATTCAGAGATGTTTTTTATAGCAGCAGCTCTGCAGCTAACCTCTGGCATGGTCATTTAACATATCTATAACCTTTAACTGGTTTCATAGATATGTTAAATAGCAATGGCCCCACTTTGAGCCAGGGGGATGGAAGTGACTTGGACTCTCAAGATGTAACTGAGAAGGGAGGAATACACTGCTTTTTGGCAAGAGGTGAGAACCCCATGGCTTTGGGGCTCCCTTTGCCACTCAGCTTAGGAAGCTGGGAAGGAAGATGTAGCAGCTATGCAGAGCTCTCCCTCTCAGCAGTTCAGAAGAATGCAGGAGAGATGCTGCAGGAAGGAAAGACAGGACCACGAGGCTTTGGAGGAGTGGGGACCCCTCGGCCTGAGAGAGAGAGAGAGAGGACCACGTGGCTTTGGGTGGCTCCTTTTGCCACGAGGCCTAGGTAGCAGGAGAGACTTGCCTGGAAGAAAAAGGGTGAAAGGACTCTTGCTGGTGGGCCATGAGAAGGTGCCATATGGTTTTGGATTAACTGGAGATTGTGGTGGCAACACAGTGGATGGTGTCAGAACTGAGGATCTGCGTGAATCACGGACTTCTACTTCTTTTCCTGAGATATAGTACCCTGGACTGGGCAAAGGAGAGAAGGAATGACTGTGTGTGTTTGTGGGTATTCTAAAGAACTTTAGTATCTTAAAGGAGACATTAAGTCATTACTCCAAGCCTTTATAACTTGTAAATAAATAATTCCTTTCCTTTTCACCAGTCTCTGGCATTGAGAGACATCTTTCCATGGGCAGCGAGCATACCGAACCTGGTGTGGGGTTGGGATATCGTTGGGTGTCCCTGGCCCCTGCTCTGTAACACACAGACAGGTTCTGTGGGGAATCAGACCTGCACTGTACTTGCTTTTTGCTAAAATCCCTCACCTTGAATTGAGGTAGCAAGGGCTTACTACAACTTCCTAAAATCCATGCTAGAACCTTCCAAGGATGAGTATAACCAGTTCAACCACTTTCCCCTTTACATTTGCAAATATCCTCCTTTCTTGATGTAATTAACAACATCTTCTCCTTTGTTATCTGTAAAAAGTAATCACCTACAGTGATCCTATGCATATTCAATGAGGACCTGTGCATAGTGAAAGAAAACCACCCTCAATGTAATGTGCCCAGAGAAACAATAAAAGCCTATCCACGGAGGCATTGTAGGCTGGCTCTCTCTCACTCAGAGAGCAGCGCTGCCTTCCCTTTTCCTCCACAGGACTTGGTAGTCCATGTGAATTTGTCTTGTGTCTCATGTCTCAGCCATGACACCTCGAACACTGCCTGCCAGTCTCTGCATCAGAGGCCTTCACTTATATATCTTATATAAACAATTGTTTCTTTCTCCTCCTGTTGCTACCTAAATTGGACCAGGAAGCATAAAAAATCCCATAATCTTGCAGCACTCTCCTATCCCCTAAGCATAATGCATAATACAGGTGTTTCTAATGGTCATAAGGCTGAAAAAAAATGCATTGCCATTCTTGCTTAGGACTATACAACAAAATCATATCACAGATTCTCTTGCCATAATGCTGGTTCACAAAAGAAACACAAAATTTAGTTGATGGCTACCATTGCCAGGTTCTTTCATACATTTTTCATACATTGTCACGGATTTTGACCCGCAAAATCCGTGGGGAGACCGCCCCGATCGCGTGAATCAATCTTACCCAGAGACACACTTGGAGGTGAGAATCCGGCGGCCACGGGTCTCCTCCACCATCCCCATCTTGAGGAGAAAGACCTCGTGGGTTGCTTAGCCGGGGCTTTTATTAGAGGCATTAAGACATATTTACATTGGATTGGTTATTCATGGGATTAAGCAGAACAGGTAGGATTACTCATAGCAGGGCATTAGGATGTAAATTCACGTCCGGTGGCAGATAGGACCAGGTTAAAGTAATATGCAGGGGTCAGCAAGCCAGAACTTTTTAAGATACATCTTTGCCAAATTCCTATTAGAGAATTTCCATTCCACAGACATGATCCACACTTGCTCACACGGGAATCACACGGAGCTGTGCTCAAAACGTGTAAATTCTCAGGACTGCGTGTTTACACGCATGTGGAAATCACTGCCACAATACATACCCTTTTGAAGTAAATACTATTATTCATATCTTATGGATAAGGGACATGAGAGAAATTAAGACATTTTCTCCAAGATCTTACAACTGGAAAGAAGCAGAAGCAGTATTCAAACAGAAGATATTTAACATCTTGTGAAGTGTTACCTACAGCATAAAGTGAGGAGACTATAGGCTTTGTACTTAGCTCCTGGATCTGAACATAAAAGCAGTGTGATCTGAGACAGATGATGGTGTCTCTTTGCTCATCATAAAATAGTTGTAAAAACAGCACCAGCTCAAAGGTGCTACAAATACCAAATGAATTCTGGATATAAAAGTCCAGCCCTTAAAATATACTCAGTAATTTTTGTTACTTTCAATTCCTCTCAAGCTTCTTGGAGGCAGAAGCCATATCTTTTCCTCTTATTTTGTACACACTCAGCCTTTAGTAGTATCTGTGAAAATAAATCCTGCCATGTGCAGTCCTTTTCAGTGACAGCTTACATGGTATTTTCCAAAGCAACACTGGCATTCTTATGCCCAAAATATTAAAGTTCTCATTTCAACAAGTCGATTGGATGAAATACCTCACATGACAATGCAAATAAAGTAGGAAATGGGTGGGGAAAGAACTTGTAATTTATCAAACCAGTAGTTCCAGCATCTTTTTTTATTAAAAAGTATTTTAAGCTAATGGAATGCAAGGCAACACAATAATCAAGTAATCAAATAAGCATTCTGAGCAGATTCACACCACAGGAAACATGAAAGGCTAATAGGCCAAGAGTACATCCCATCCAGTCAGGCCTGGCTTCTAGGATTCCAAACCAGCTGGTCAGACACTAACTTAACCATATGAATGCTGAAGGAAGCTCCTAGCCCTAAATGAAAGCTATACTAGTATAAGAAATAGAGTTCAGCCTATAAATACACATTTTGACAAAAATTGGTCCACATTGCTCCATTTCCACTTCAAACATCCTACTTTAATCCATCATTATCTCTTGGGTTCCTTCAATAGCTTTTCTAACTGATCTCTTGTTCCTGCCTCTTTCATCCATTCTCACATTACAGCCAGAAAGAATTTTTTAAAACACAAATTAGACCATGTCAGCTCCCTGGTATCCCACAGTCCTTAGAATAAAAACTAAGCTCTTCATTATGGCCTAGAAGGCCTAATGGTCTCTGGTTTCTGCTTACCTCTTTATTCAGTGAAAGAAAGAAGGAAGGGAGGGAGGAAGGGAAGGAGGAAGGAAGTGAGGGAGGAAGGGATAAAGGGAGGAAGGAAGGAATAAATGAGTAAATAAGAAAGATATAGTAATGCACTACCTATCTAGGATGAAGCCCAGAATGTCTTACATAAGACAGATGACTGTTTTTGCTCTCACTTAACCTTTATAGAGTCTTGAGCACAGTAGGATATGTACAGAAAAATGAAGATAATTAAATCCCTATACTTCAATAGCTATATTCCAGGAGACAAACAAAAGGAGTTTTCCAAACACAAAAGGAAGGGAAGGGTCTTACTTAGTTACACTTGATTCCTTCTCTCTTCTTCAGGCTTACATAGAGACAATGGTATATACAGGGCCATGAACAGTCATGAGAAAGAAACTAGAAATGCTAAGAAATAGTAGATACACTGGTAGGAGGAAAGGAAAGGCAGAAATCAATATAAAGATAAGGGATGATTCAGGGAGGTCAGAAAAGGGAAAAAGCAATGAGGAAGAAAGGGAAAATCCATTTATGACTCTCCATCTCCCCCTGCCTGAAATAGCCATTTGACTGGGACTCATTTGAAAAATCATAAGTTAAGGTGGGTTCCTGTGACATCAGAGAGAACTTTGACCATCAAGGAATTAAATGCAGTAGCTAGAAGAGCACACAAGTACACTCGGCTCCACTCTTACTGCCTTCACCCCATTTCTTAAAATGATTTTCCTACCAGTTCCCAAATATCCACAGACACTGACTGTACAAGAGCAACATTGCATGAGCAAGGACTTATTATATGGGTAAGCCTTCTTCCATTCTCCCTAATCCCTTTCTCACATGATTTTGGAGTTATCAACTACTAAAGTAAGAGGAGCAGACACTGTAAGTATATTAGCACTTTAAATAATCCCACTTTCTTTTCCTAAACTACTAAATCATTGTAAATATATGTATTACATACTTTCTTGTCTCATTATTTTATAATGCCCTCCTTTCCTAATAATTTATAAGTTCCTTGAGGGTAGAAACTATGTAGTCCCTCTTTCGTTTGTATTCCTCAGCACTCAGCAGAGTGTTAGAAACATAGAAACCATTTAAGAAAAATTCATTACACTAAATGTGATTCAATTCTTTATTATCTTTAAAAATCCTCTCTCAAGAGCATGAAAACTGACAGCCTGACATTAGAGTAGAAGTTGAGAAAGAATCTCAGCTAAAATGTCAACAGTAACTTCAGTAAACCAGTACACTCAACTTCCTCATCTGTATAGCTAGTCTACCACAGCAAAAAAAACATTCTGATAGCCCATGATGTAAGCAGTACTAATAATAGTTCATCTGATTTCCAAGTAAACACTGAGGAGCTAGCCCATCATAGATTTGCTATAAATGCTGATCCAGTTCTAAAAATATAACTTTCATTTCTCTTCGAGTGCAATTGTCCAGGCTATACAAATATGCAAGAACACTGAGGCTCATCAAGGCTTCCAGAACGCTCGTAGATTCATTACCTGGATGTCACAAGCTCTTCTCACACTTCTGAGGACTGAACTGAGTTGTCACTGTCATTGCCAATCTCCTAAATTCTCAAAAATGCAGCAGAATCTAAGGTTGTGATGGCCATTTTTTCCACTTGAAATCATGGAATTTTTTTCCCCTGAGTCTGGACCTAGCCTCAGAAATTCTCTTGACCCAGCACTCCAGACCAAGTAGCCTCAATCAAGCAGAGTAAGGACTTGAGATGAAGCCTTTCCCCTATGTCTAAACTAGGGCCTTCTAATCTCCCACAAAGAGCTACTGCAAAGAACAAACTAAATCGGAGAGTGAAATAAGTTACATTTGTCTTCTCAGTGACACCTAAACCCTCTTTATGGGAATTACACCATTGATTTTATCATCCTCATCCCTATAAAAGCTATCATTCTGGGATATTTATACTAAGTCAAAATGCCAAAGTTCCATGTTGTGTGCCTATCCCTTGCCTGCCTTCTACAGGTATTATTATATTCTCAGGATCTTTCTTCTTCCAACTTCCTCCTCTGTTAACACCTGAATGTCTACTGTCTTACTCCCCCTGTACTCTTGTTTCTTAGCTCCATAGATGATAACTACTTAGTTAGGCTGACTCATCTAAACCAATGTGATAATGCTCCAAAGGAATATATTTCAATTTTAGCATGGCCCTTCTGGAAATAATGGCCTCAATCACAATACTGGGAAAATATTAGACCTTAATGTTAGTAGGATAGGAGACAGATTTGGGAGCCTGAGAGAGAAATTTTTCCTTGTCATACATCCATGCTTTACTTTCTGAATGCCCACTTAACAAGTCTTTTTCAATAGATCACTGCCCTAGGTCTTTTCTAGATCCATGTCAGCAACCCAACTTAACCACCATATAAAAATATAAACCAGCCTTGGCTGGTGTGGCTCAGTGGATTGAGTGCCACCCTACAAACCAGAGGGTAGCCAGTTGGATTCCCAGTCTGTGACAAATGCCTGGTTTGTGGGCCAGGTCCCCAGTAAGGCCCACGCAAGAGGCAACCACACATTCATGTTTCTCTCCCTCTCTTTCTTCCTCCATTCCTCTCTCTCTAAGTAATAAATAAGCTCTTTTAAAAAAAGAACATAAACCATAAAACACATAAAAATTCCCAAGAAAAAAAGAAATAAAAGACATCCAAATAGGAAAGGAAGAAGTAAGACTGTCATTGTTTGCAGACGACATCACAGTATACATAGAAAACCCTAAAGACTCCATCAAAAATCTACTCAAACTAATAAGTGTATTTGGCAAAAGAGCAGCATACAATGTTAATATTCAGAGATCCAAGGCATTTTTGTACAGAAACAATGAAATATCAGAAAGAGAAATCAGGGGGGAAAATCTCATTTGCTAGAGAAACAAGAACAATAATTACCTAGGAGTAAACATCACCAAGGAGGTAAAACACCTGTGCTCAGAAAACTACACAACACTGAAGAGTGAAATTAAGGAAGACACAAATAAATGGAAGCCTGTACCATGTGTTCATGGATTGGAAGAATTAACATCATCAAAATGTCCAAACTACCCAAAGCAATTTACAGATTCAATGCAATAACTATTAAAATACCAATGACATACTTTACAGATATAGAACAAACATTTCAAAAATGTATATGGAACCATAAATGACACTGAATTGTAGCGAATCCTGTCCCGCAGGATTCGTGTTGGCCATGACTGAATACGTAAATAATCTCACACAGAAACACGGAGGACTTAGAGACAATCTGGTTCCATGTGACTCCTCCCTTATCATATGGGAGAGAGCCTCGAGCCTTGGGTCCAGGGGGTTTTATTCATGATCTAGGGCACAGAGCATCAGAATGGTCTTCATTAACTATGCATAGATTGTAGATTCGAGTTAGGTGGTAGATGGTCCAGGAAGGTACATCAAAAGGAGAGATATGCAAATGGAAGAGCACACAGAACTGTAAACACTGGCCAGGATGAGCCCAGGCATGCATTAGCATAGGTCCTTTTGATCCAGGGAGAGAGAGGTTTTTTAGCAAGAGCAAGGTTTTATTTTAAATCTAAGGAACATGCCAGCCTGATTTCCCCATAGGAAATTCTGCTTCCATGAACATGGGTCCGGCATGCCAGCTTTATGTTCCACGAGAGACCGTGCTCATGTTAGACATGAAACATAAGGGCTACAATTCCCCACTGTGGGAGCATGAACTTCCCTTACTGAATAGCCTCAGCAATTTTCAGAAAAAAGAACAAAGTAGGAAGGATCACAATACCTCAAACCAAACTATATTACAAGGTCATTGTAATCAAAACAGTCTGGTACCAGCGTAAGAACAGACACATTGACCAATGGAAGAGAATAGAACCCATGTCTCTAATGGTCAATTAATATTTGACAAAGGGGACATAAGCATAAAATGGATTAAAAATAACCTCTTCAAGAAATGATGTTGGGAGATCTGGACAGCTACATGCAAAAAAGTGAAACTCAACCACCTACTTACACCATATACCAAAATAAACTCAAGATGGATAAAAGACTTAAATATAATTCACAACACCACAAAAGTCCAAGAGGAGAACATAGGCAGGAAAATCTCAGCTATTCTACACAGCAATATTTTAACTGATATGTCCCCTAGAGCAAGGGACAAAAAGGAAAGAATAAAAGAATGGAACTTCATCAAAATTAAAAGCTTCTGCATGGTTAAAGAAAACATCAGCAAAACGAAAAGGGAACCAACTGTATGGGACAATATACGTGCCAATGAAACTTCAGACAAGGGTTTGATCTCCAAAATATATAAAGAATTCACATGACTACACTCCAGAAAGACAAACAATCCAATTAAAAAATGGGCAAAGGACCTGAAGAGACACTTCTCCAAGGAGGACATACAGAAGGCCCAGAGCCATATGAAGGGAGGCTCAGCATCACTACTCATCAGAGAGATGCAAATTAAAACCACAATGAGATACCACTTCACACTGGTCAGAATGGCCATCAGAAGCAAATCAACAAACAATAAATGCTGGCAAAGTTGTACAGAAAAGGAAATCCTAGTACATTGTTGGTGGTAATGCAGACTGGTGAAGCCACTGTGGAAAACAGTATGGAATTTCCTCAAAAAACTAAAGATGGAACTACCTTTTAACATGGTAATTCCACTGCTGGGATTATACCCTAAGAATCCTGAAACACCAAGTCAAAAGAACCTGTGCACCCCAATGTTCATAGTAGCACTCTTTACAATAGCCAAGTGCTGGAAACAGCCTACATGCTCATTAGTAAATGAGTGGATCAAAAAACTGTGGTACCTTTACACAATGGAATACTACATAACAGAAAGAAGGAGCTCCTACCCTTCAAGACAGCTTGCATGGAACTGAAAAGTATTATTCTATGTGAAATAAACCAGGTGGTGAAAGACAAATACCATAGGATCTCACCTTTAAGTGTAACCTAATCAACAAAACAAAATTAAAAGCTTCTGCATGGTTAAACAAGCAAGCAAAATATAAACAGAGACACTGAAATAAAGAATAAACTGATAGAAACCAGAAGGGTGTGGGGAGGGAGATAACAGGGGAAATAAGGGGAAGGGTAGTCAAGAAACATGTATAAAGTACCCATGGCAAAAGTCAAAGGGATGTAGGATTAAGAGTGGGAGGTGGGAGTGGGGGGGTGGGGAAAAGTGGTGGCGGGAATATAGAAACAACTGTACCTGAGCAACAATTAAAAAAATAATAATTATAAAAAATATTCCTGAGTAAAACTAAGGTAGTTTAAAAAAGAAATACCTGATTTCTGTGAGCTTTTCAGAACATGCTAACTGGAAGAATTTGCTACTGCCTTCCCCCCACTCACCCCCACCACCAAAATGCAAAATCCTAACTCTCTAAGCATTAATCTGAAAAATTTCAGAAGCTAAATAAATTATCCAATACCAGTTAGGTTTAATGACTTAATGTCTTCACAAGATCTGAAGAGTCCTAGACAACAAGGAGTTGGTGGGATGAGTGTGTATTTTCATTTCTTTCATGAGCCCTATTCTCTGTGGACTGGTTGTTTCAAAAACTACACATAAAAAAAGCTTTAACTGCATAAGTAATTTTTGTTTTCCAGTAATAATCCAGTGAATAATAACATTATTATTCACTTTCAATCACACAACTCAAAAATGACTTAGAGGTTTACAAGAGTATAGTATAAAGTTTCTAATACAATACAATGGCCCTTAAGTAAAAACATGAATATCATCAACTGCAGTTATCTTGTGCAATGTCAGAAAACTGTCAAGCCCAACTATGTGAAAATGCAATAAAAGTATTTAGACAAGCCCCTCTCAATGCCTTTCCATTGCTTATACAATAGAGGATGCTTAAGATCAAAACTCCAAAGACATTAAATCAGTTTCTTGTTATAATACATGCTTTTAAAGTTAGTTCAAATAACATTCTCTGTCCTAGTATATACATTACAATAGTTATTCCTAGGAGAAAGATCACAGATGTTACTTGCCAGTCAAAATTTGTGTACTCCAGGTGAAGCGAGAGAAAAATATTGAGGCAAATTTACTTCTGAAGAGTGATTTAAGAATGTGAAATCTTTGAAACACACAACACCTCCACCCCTACTTGTGGGTCCTATTTTATTAAATCTAATCTACTTCCTTATATACTTGTTCATTGAGGTTTTGGAAAACTATCAGATTAACATATTGAATGAATGAATGAATGAATGAATGAATGAATGAATGAATGAATATACTAAGATATACTAAGGAGCTCCAATAAATGAAGAACCATATCTTACTTTCTTCAAAAATTCTGTTACTATTCTGCTAGTTAATTACTCTCCTTAAGGCAATTTCTCTTTTTGAAATATTTTAAGGCTTTTATTTTCCCAGCAATTAATTAAATGCCAGTTAAGTATCTGCACATCCATACCACTTAGATATAGTATGTTTTTCCTATTTCACAGATTTTATAAAATGCAAAGGTTGTATAATCCTGCCAGTGTTAAATCATTAGCAGACAGGTAAAAACTCATGAGCTTCCTGTTTTAGTTTATCTCACATTCTGCTTCATAGGCCAACCAGGTTTCATAAACAACATCTTGATCAGGACTTCTGGCCAAGATGGAGGCATAGGTAGACACACTGTGCCTTCTCGCACAACCAAAAGAGAAAAAAAAAAGCAATTTAGAGGGCAAGGGCAGCCAGCTCTGACAGAAAACTGAACTGAGTGGAGGTCCAACAACCAAGGAGTTAAAGAAGACACTCATCCAGACCAGTAGGCGGGGCAGAGCTGGGTGGAGAGTGCTCGGTAAGAGGCAGTTTGTGGAGCAATGCAGGTGGTGCTCCAGCCACCTGGAGCGGCCAGGGGTGGGCATGCCTGGCCTAAGCGCGGCGGGCACACTCTGCGAAACCGGGGCTGGGACTGGTGGACGGGGTGGTCTGTCGTTAGCGCGCAGATAAAGGGGAGGAAAAGCTGGAGGGCAAAACAGACTGCTTGGCCCACCAACACAAGGAAATAAAGCCTCAAACCACCGATTGAAAACACCTGTGGGGGTTGAGGCGGCAGGAGGAACTCCCAGCCTCACAGGAGAGTTCCTTGGGGAGGCCCACCCACTCAGCCAGGAGCCACCAAAGAGGGGATCAACTTGCTTGTGGGCAGCTGGGGAGGTGCGGAGAGCAGAGCAAGCGCCATTGTTCTCTCAGGTCCCGCCCCCACGGACAGCGTCACAACACAATAACGTGAGTTTCCCCACCTTGGTGAACACCTAAAGCTCCACCCCTTAAAGTAACAGGCACACCATGGAAAAAAAAAGACCCAAATGAGAGATAAAAAAGTGGAGGCAAGAGAGGGGGAGCAGTGTCCACTTCCTCCTCCCCACAAGTGAAACACCTAGTGGATTTTCTGAGGAACAGAGCGAACACCCAACAGTATTCCAGCATATATGAAGATTGGTGACCAAAATTACAGGAGAAATTGAACAATCAGATGCCTGACACAGACAGGAGGACCAGGGGAGTAGGCCTGACCGGACACTTTTAAAGACAGCCAGCAGAGGATTTTTTGTTTGTTTGTTTTCCCCGCCCTCTTTCCTATCTATCCTTCTTTATTTTTTTAATTCCTTCTTCCTTCCTTTCATTTAGTTTTCGTAGTCTTCTCCTCTTTTTATTTCTTATTTTTTATTTTTATTTTATTATTTTATTATTTTTTTATTTTATATTTTTTTACTTTTATTATTATTATTTTTCTTATTCTTCCTTCCCCTCTCTTCTTTGTCCACAGGTGAGACATTAAAACCTGGAGTTGAAAAGAGAACAGAGCTAGATCCAGACAAGGGTCAGCCCTAAAAACAGAGAAAATGACACAAAATTAACTTTGCTACTCCAGAGAACTTGACAGACCAATTTAAGAAACAGAGGCTAGCAAGAAGAGTTTCACAAACAATGGGAAGACAAAGAAACAATTCCCAAATGGAAGGAAAGGAGGAAGCCCCAGAAAGACTGATGAACGAAACAGAGGCAAGCCAACTATCAGATAGTGAGTTCAAAGCATTGGTTATCAGGAAGCTCAAGAAGCTTGAGGAGCTCACAGAGAATTTTGAGAAACTACAGGGAAACTATAATGAACTCACTGCAAACTGTGTCAACATGAAAAAGGAAATAGAAACTATCCACAAAGGCCAAAAGGAATTGAAGAATACAATATCTGAACTGAAGAACACAGTAAAAGGAATGAAAAGCAGGCTCTAAGAAGCAGAGGATCGGATCAGCGAGCTGGAAGACAAGGTAGAAAAAAACACCCAAAAAGAGCAGGAACAGAAAAAGAGACTCAGAAAGAATGAAGAGGTATTAAGGGAAATGCAGGACAACATGAAACGTAATAATATTCGTATAATAGTGATACCAGAAGGAGAAAAAGAAAAGCAAGGGATAGAAAACGTGTTTGAAAAAGTAATGATGGAAAACTTCCCAAATCTGATGAGAGAAAAAGTCACACAAATTCAGGATATTCAGAGAGTCCCAATCAAAAGGAACCCAAACAGGCTCACTTCAAGACACATCATCATTAAGATGGCAAAATTCCAAGACAAAGAGAGAATCTTAAAGCAGCTAGGCAGAAACAGGAAGTAACATACAAGGAAACCCCAATAAGGTTAGCAGCTGACTTCTCAATGGAAACACTCCAAGCCAGAAGAGAATGGCAATAAATATTCCAAGTAATGAGAACTGGAGGCCTGCAACCCAGGCTACTGTACCCAGTAAGGCTCTCAATTAAGATAGATGGCCAAATAAGGAGCTTCCCAGACAAAAGAAGTCTAAAAGAATACACCTCCACCAAACCAGCTCTGCAAGAGATGCTAAAGGGACTGCTTTAAGGAAAGGAAGGAAAAGAGAGAAAGTAACACAGATACAAAAAAAAATGGCAATGAATAAGTACCTATTGATAATAACCATAAGCATAAATGGATTAAATGCTCCAATCAAAAGACATAGACTAGCTGAATGGATAAGAAAGCACTATCCACACATATGCTGCCTACAAGAGACCCACCTCAGGACAAAAGACCTACACAGACTGAAAGTGAAGGGCTGGAAACAAGTTTTCCAAGCAAATGGACAGGGAAAAAAAAAGCTGGGGTAGCAATACTCATATCAGACAAAATAGACTTCAAAAAAAGGGCCATAGAGACCCAGAAGGACACTTCATAATACTCAAGGGAAGAATCCACCATGAGGGTTTTCAGGAACCACTATAGAGGACACATGGACAGAACCAAGGGTGGAGAGGGAGGCAGGGAAGGGAGCTGGGATGGAGGGGGAGGGGAGGGAAGAGTGTGCAGAAAACTGTAATTGAACAACAATAAAGTAAAAAACAAAAAAGACAGGGAAAAGAATAGATGAAAGAAAGAAAGAAACCCACAAAGATTTTCTGGAAAAAAAAAATTTAAAAGCCAGCACATGTCTGATTTACCATGCACTACATTTTTGAAGGAGAATATTAAAACAAATACTCCCTTAGCTTTCAGAAAATTGGTTTATATAGTCCATTTAACAATAGAACTGCACAATAACTTTAAAAATAAATATCTTACTATAGTATTTTCTTCTCAATATTTTCCCCAAGTGGCACTATATATTATTTAAATTCTTAGAATAACTCTTAGAAATATTAAAGTTTTATTTCCAAGTAATTTTAAAACACAGTTATAGAGATTGAGATTTTTTTTTTTACCATTTAATGCCCACCACTCTGAAAAATATATTTTGGTCCCTCTCTTTTTAAAGACTGAAAATGGATAGTAGGAAAGGCATGTTTTGAAAAATGTCTATGGAGCATAAAATTAATGATCCAATATCACTTTTAATTCTCAGAGCAACTTGTGTATGTAATATTTCTTCATGAAAAATAATAACCATAAAGTTATGTTTTAAAAAAAAGAAGGCATAAACATTGTAAATATATATGCACCCAACACAGGAGCACACAATGTGTGGTTGCCTCTTGCTCGGCCCCTACTGGGGAACTGGCCCACAACCCAGAATTGTCTGCTGCACCCCAAGTCCAGAATGGCTACAGACCACAGCAAAAAGCTTCTTCTTCCAGGTGCTCTTTCTCTCGCCATCTGACAATAGCGTTGGGGCTTCTGAGTGCCATTCTGCTGAGTGTGCTGCTGTACAAATGGACTCTGTGCCGGAAACCTGCTCAAACATTTCTTGGATAAA
>PVJI01024337.1:0-22090 GCA_004026765.1 Micronycteris hirsuta
AGTGCTTTGCAGATAAGGTCAAGTTCAAGAAGTTCATCACCACCCAGCCTTTATTGTATGAAATGTTGAAGGGAGTTATATGAGGTATGGAGGAATATCAGCAGGGGAGTGGTAGGGGGAGAAGGTGGGAACGGGGCACAGAACAAGTAGCATAAATGGGAGGTAGACAACAGACAGGGGGAGGTTAGAATAGTATAGGAAGTGCAGGAGCAGAAGGACTTATGTGTAGGACCTATGGACAAAACTAAAGGGAGGGGAAAGGGGGTAAGGGGGAGGGGGGGAAAGAAGGGGGGAAATGGGGCAACTGTAACAGCATAATCAATAAAATATAGTTAAAAAAAGACTATTAAAAAATTTAAAAAAAATCAAAAAAGAAAAGAAGCCACATTGAGGTTTATAGGAGGGATGGAGACACAAAATGGGCTTGTCTCACAACCACGTGTTGTGGTTAAAAATCTGGAAGGATATCTAGGCTGCAGAGATCCCCCCTGAGGAGCCAGGGGTCCCAGTCCCACATCAGACTCCCCAACTGACAGTTCTAGTGCTAAGAAGAGAAGTCCCTAAAACTTCTGGCTATACAAACCAGCAGAGATTATGGCTGAGTGAGACAGAGAGCTCTGGAGTCCCAGGCATTACTCTTAAAGGGCCTATGCATGGATTTATTCATACTCATTCCCTCTGAGCTCCAGCACTAGGGCAGCAACTCAAAAGCACCAGGGACATGGAGGGAGGAACTGAATTGTCAGGCTTCTGGAGAGGCAGCTTTCTCCCAGACACAAATGCTGGCAGAGGCCATTGTTCCGTTGCTGAGGCCTCCCTCACACAGAGCCAGCAGGCAGCTTCATATCTGGGTCTCTATCAACCTGGCTAATACTTCATTCAGTCCTGGTGATTCCCTGAGACCCACCCCAACCAACTTTTGGACCCACCCAAGCCATTTCCAGTGGCTTTTCCATACCGACTACCTGTCTTGGTTCATGGTGCAGACTTTCCTAAAATCTCTTAAAGGTTCACAGATCTCAAACGAGCAGCATCTGGCCTTAGCATGCCCCATACCTCTTGCTTAATGGCCTTAGGCCAAGCACTAGCTGCAGGTGGCTTTAGTTTGCAGCTTTGTCTCTTCCACGTACCTCCAAGCCCAGCAGAAGTAGCAGCCATCTATCTGCAGATTGCTTTGTAGCTCATGCTGGGTGGCACCAGGCAGAGCACAGGTAACAGCTGGCCTGCACCTTCTGGGAGCCCCCAGAGCCAGTGCACATAGTGGACATCATCAGACCACATCAAAGCACCACCACCCAACCACCTCCACAAATGATACACTTAAGAGGAAGACTCAGTGGGCACCAGAGCCCCACTGAAACTTGTCCTGCTCTGTGGGGTCAGCTCTTGCATAGCAGGTTGTCTGCTATGGGCACTGCCAGTCCTTGAAGCTGATCAGCCTAGGGGCAAATCTCTTCTACTGACAGCAATCAAGACTCAACTACAACAGTGTACACAGTGCACACAAGGGACACATCTGAAGTGCCAAGCTTTGGTGGCCAGGGATGATGTGCCACTGGCTTTACAGGACACTTAACTACATACAGCCACTCTACCAAGACTGGGACACATAGCAGCTCTACCTAATGCATAGAAACAAACATAGGGATGCAGCCAAAATTATGATACAAAGAAACATGTCTCAAATAAAAGAACAGAACAAAACTCCAGGAAAAGAACTAAACAAAATGGAGACAGAGAATCTAAAGATATAGACTTCAAAACAATGGTTATAAAGATGTTCAGTGATCTCAGTGAGAATTTCAACAAAAAAGATAGGAAACATAGCCCTGGCTGATGTGGCTCAGTGGGTTGAGTACTGGCCTGCAAACCAAAGGACCACCAGTTTGATTCCCAGTCAGGGCACATGCCTGGGTTTTGGGCCAGGGCCCCAGTAGGGGACATGCAAGAGACAACCATGTATTTATGTTTCTTTCCCTCTCTTTCTCCCTCCTTTTCCTTCTCTCTAAAAGAAATAAATAAAATCTTTTAAAAAAGATAAGAAACATATAAATAGAGATAGAAAAAAGTTTACAAACCCATCAGAAATGAAGGATACATTAACTGAAATAAAGAGCATATTACAAGGATTCAACAGTTGCATAGATGAAACAGAGGATCAAACCAGCAATTTGAAAGATAAGGAAGCAGAAAACACCCAGTCAGAACAGCAAAAAGAAAAAAGAATTTAAAGAATGAGGATAGTGTAAGGAGCCTCTAAGATAAGTACAAGTATACCAACATACACATCATAGGGGTGTACAAAGAAAAAGAGAGAGAGCAAGAAATTGAAAACTTATTTGAAAAAAGAATGACAGAAAATGTCCCTAAGCTGGTGAAGGAAATAGACATGTAAATCCAGGAAGTGCAGAGCCCCAACAAGATGAACCCAAAGAGGTCCACATCAAGACACATAAAATGCCAAAAGTTAAAGACAAAGAGAGAATCTTAAAAGTAGTAAGAGAAAAGCAGTTAGTTACCCATTGGGAGCTCCCATAAGACTATCACTTGATCTCTCAACTGAGATTTTATAGACCAGAAGGGATTAGCAAGAAGACTAGCAAGAAATATTCAAAGTGATGAAAACCAAGGACTTACAACCAAGATTACTCTACCAAGCAAAGCTATCATTTAGAATCAAAAGACAGGACCTGGCTGGTGTGGCTCAGTGGATTGAGTGCTGGCCTGTGAACACAGGGTTACTGGTTCGATTCCCAGTCTAGGGCACATGCCTGGGTTGCAGGCCAGGTCCCTAGAAGGGGGCACGTGAGATATAACCACACATTGATGTTTCTCTCCCTCTCTTTCTCCTTCCCTTCCCCTCTCTAAAAGTAAATAAATAAGATCTTTTTAAAAAGGACATGTAAAGATCTTCCCAGACAAGAAAAAACTAAAGGAGTCCATCACCACTGAACCAATATTACAAAAAATGTTAAAGGGTCTTCTTTAAGAAGAGGAAGAAAAAATAAATAGAAAATAAAAAATATGAATAATAAAATGTCAATAAATATATGTTCATTGCAGCATTACGCACAATAGCTGATGTATGGAAGTAATCTAAGTGTCTACCAATAGATGAATGAATAAAAAAGTGGTGTATATATATATACAATGGAGTATGACTCAGCTATAAAAAAATCATGCCATCTGCAAAAATATGGATGGACCTAGAGGTTATTGTGCTGAGTGAAATAAGTCATAGAGAGAAAGGGAAATGCCATGTGATTTCACTTAAATGTGAAATCTAAAAAACAAGGCAAATGAATAAGAAGAACATATAGACTCATAGATACAGAGAACATTTTGACTGTTGCCAGATAGGAAGAGAGTTGAGGGGATGCATAAAAAAGGTGAAGGAATTAAGAAGTACAGATTTGTAGTTACAGGATAGTCATGGTGATGTAAAGTATGGCATGAGGAACATGGCCAATAATACTGTAATAACTCTGTATAGTGTCAGATGGATTCTATATTTATCATGGTGATCACTTCATAAGTTACATAAAAATTTTATTAGTGGGTCGTACGCCTGAAACTAATATAATATTGTATATTAACTATAATTGAAAAATAAAAAGTTATTGAAAAGAAGGTATTTTAAAATGAACTGCCCTATGACCTAGTGATTCCACTTATGGGTGTTTAGCCAAAGAAACCAAAACACTAATTCAAAAGAATATATGCACTTCTATGTTCATTGCAGTGTTATTTACAATAGCCGAGGTACGGAAGCAACTCAAGTGCCCATCAGTAGGTGATAAAAAAAGCTGTGGTACATTTATATAACCGAGTATTACTCTACCAATAAGAAAAACAAAATATTACTATTCGTGATGATGTGGATGATCTAGAGGGTATTATGCTAATTGAAATAAGTCAATCAGAGAAAGACAAATACTGCATGACTTTACGTGTATGTGAAATCTAAAGAGCAAAATATATACAAACAAAGAAAACAGAAACAGACTCATAGATACAGAGAACAGACTGATGGTTGCCAGAGGGGAAGAGAATTGGGGAACTGGTGAAAAATGTGAATGGATTGAGAAGTACAGATTGATAGTTAAAAAATAGTCAGGGGGATGTAAAGTACAGCATAGGAAATATAGTCAATAATATTGTATTAACTTGTATGGTGCCAGATGGCTACTGGAAATATTAGGGAGAACATGTAATAGAGTATATGATTTTCTAACCACTATGCTATACACCTGAAACTAATACAAAATAATATTGAATTAAAGTATAATTGAAAAAAATTAAGAAGAAATTATTATTTCAAACTTAAGTTCTTGAATATAAATAACATGCTATTTCCTCTATTTTATTATATGTAGAAAGTGTTGGGAGTGTGAGATGGAAAGTTAAAGCATAAGATTTTAAGCCCTTCTGTAAGACAATTTAAAGTCAAATGTCTCTGACTCTATATGGGAGAGGAGGAGTAAGAATCACACATACAGGAGGAAACAGATCTTATAAGGTCTGAAGATTTATTCTTCGGTCCAAAAGAAAATGACCCAAGTCACGAAACCAGGGCATCAATCTAACAGAAGTTTTGGAAAATGGACTGGGTGTCTTTTTATTGGAAAGACAAAGAGCATTTAACAATATCTGTATAAAATCATGGGCCCATTACAGTAGCTTTTGTACCTTAAAAAAGTACTGAACCAATCAGTTATCAGAGTTAGTAAGATTTTGGAGTTAGTTTATAGGCACAAGAAGGTCTTGTTTTGTTTTAGATGAGAGTCATCAGTCCCCCAAACAATATTATATTTGTTTATCAAAAACTTGACAGCAGTCTGTAAAGTGGCATTATTTCTTTTTACAAACAAAAAGCCCATTGAATACTGTGTTTGAGTACTATTGAATATTTAGGAAATTACTTGCAGAACTAATTGATTTTGGGGAAGTCTTTGTAGCCCACTCTAGAAAGTCAAGTGTTTTGTTTTTTTAATAATAAAACAATTCTAGCTTGAAAGTATGAAAATTAAATTCCCAGCTCAAATAATTAGATATTAGTGTTTTAAGTAAATATGCTTAAGGTGAGACTGCTCTATGGTCAGTTTTAGTGAAGAACCAAGTGATGTTTGGGGACATGAAATGTCTTTAAAGTAAGAATAATGTGAATCAAGGGAAATATACATGAATTACATTAGAAGAGTTGTCTATTCTGAGATGAAGTTTTCCAGCTAATTGAGTTCATTACTTGTCACATAAAGGAGATTAAGTATGTCAACATTGTAGCTGGATAATAGAGGGTTTAGAGCAAAAATATGGCCAACACTTCAGGTTGAATTTTAATTTCCAGGGAATAAAGTATAAAGACAGCAAAGGGAATGAGGAAATGAGGGTTTTAGCATTCAGGACTGAATATGAAAAGAAGATTGGCAGATAAAAGGTCAAAGCCAAGAACTGAAAATGTTAGGCTAAACTCACAGAACACATTCCTCACTTCCTCAGGTTTACCCATGGCTTGACGAACTTCCCTTATTTTCCCATCTTGGTAATCTCAACACTCATTCATCATACTATCCCACTTGAACAACTCCTTTATTGTATTTCTTTAGCCAAAACATTCCTGGTAAGGAATTATTCCAAATCACTTGGGGCAGCAGGACACACATGCCTTTTGCACATCAGCCAGATGTCACCTTCCTGATACAGTCGCCATACAAGCCAGGTGTGCCAGACCCTGCTGCTGGCCCTGAAATCCAGTTTCTCCCTATTTTCTGAGGTAACTCCTGAATTTTAGCAGATACAAGACCGCCCAGAATAAACATTACCTTTCTGAGGCTCCCATGATGTTGAGATTTACAAAAGTTGTGGCCTCTTCCATGAAGTCCACCTTGATTCATGTACTTGAAAGGTGATTTCACCCTTCTGTGAACATTCATGGGATTTTATCTGCACCTCTGTTAAGGTCTGATATACAGTTCTTAACACTCTATAATTTTGTAATCTTCTTGGACACCTGAGTTGATTTTTTGTTGTTTTTATTTGATTGCTTCCTAACTTATATTTTACAAGTACAAGGCACTCAGACAATATATTTATTAAATTGTGGAAGTAGTTTCTTACTCTATTCCCACCTGTCGTTTTTTGTTTTTGTTTTGTTTTGGGCTTTATTTATTTTATTTTATTTTATTTTAGAGAGCGAGAAGAATGGGGGGAGAGACAGAGAAGGAGCAACATGGACTTGCTGCCCCACCCACCCATGCATCCATTATAACCATGCCTATTGGGTCGACACTCCAACCGGGTTAGTTGGCCAGGGCCCACCTGTTTTTTATCTTATTCTCATAATGTTTATTTTTTCCCTAACTTTTATTCTTCCTTATGGAATAAAAACAATATAACTAAACTTGAACATATGGAACCTAAGAGGTTCTACTTTCTTTCTGCCATCTTTTAACATCATCTTTGCCAAGAAAGGCATTCATAATTACTTAATTAATTGTAAATCATTGGTGAAAATCTTCCTAAAAATATACTCTAGGTTCCTTGCTGAAATCTTAGTTATCTCTTAACTGCCTGCTCAAAGTTCCCCTTCTTCAATTTTACTTGAACAGACCAACATTTATTAATTGCTTTCTTTTCTCAACTTCTATTGAATCTATAACATACAGTTTTTCTTTTAATTCAATTCTATTTAAAATTATCTCTGCTGTTTAAATGTTATAACCCCAACTAAATTATAAGCTCTTTGAATGCAGAAATACATATATTTATATTTAATTATGGTTAGTAGTAATTATATAATCACCAAATAGCAACGTACCTCAGGGCTAGAATATAGTGGATATTCAATAAGCACTTATTGATTGGTGGATGGACTGGATACATAATTATTTTCTATAACTTTGAGTGGAATGTAAACTAATTTCTTTTCTTATTTTTATGAAAATATATTTACATAATGTGTCCAGCTATACATCTAATTTTATTCTTTGTATCACTTTGAAATGAACTGAATATCTATCTATTTATATTTCTCCATTTTAAGGTGGTTCTGGGACAATACTCTCTCTGCAATGAAAATTAAAAGATACATTGATAATTCTCTTTTGAAAATTCAATTAACATACAAAATTAACTTGGAATTAGAAATTGGAAACAATTTAAGAAACTTTTAGTTGTATCCTCTTTAGAAAAGCTGTCTGAAACAGAGCATTTTCAAATTTCTGATTTAATGTAGGTGTATTGTATTAAATAATAATGCACCTTCAAATTTTTGGAAAAAACAAAACCAAGTAAGTGAAATTGATTGTGAGAAAGGCTATGTGAACTAGTGAGAAGACTACATTACAATGTAAACAAACACATCTCTCAGGGCTGGGCTGATAAAGATTGATGGACAGTAGTCCTTTATAGACTAGGGTACTGGTGCAATAATACTGATGAATAAGTACTGCGGAATAAAATACTTCTAAAGTCCTGGTACATTTATTATCTTAAGTATAAAAGCATTATTTTGTGATATCTAATTTACACTTCATATATACTTATAAACCCTTTTAATAAAGCATGCAGAGGTGAAAATATAATAACTGTAAGAGTAGCAACAAACTTAGAATTCACAAGATATAAATTAGTGAGGCTTCAATCTACTGGCTATTAAAAACCAAGTGTTCAACATATAATTCCTTTTGTTTTCAAAATATGATTGTCAAACTTTTCTAGCTTTTATAGAAGATGAATATCTAATTAAATGACAAAAAGAAGAGAATATTTTATTTTCCTTATATAGTAGACTATGTCTAAATTAATAATATCATTATAAAAGAATATTATTATAAAACTAGCAAATTTCTACTAAGAGCCTGGAAAAGTCTTAGTTTAAGTTTGACCTCTGGAGATTACAGATCAAGTCTGAAAAGCAATCAACGCTGACTGTATGATAGTTGCTGTTCTGGAGTTGCAAAGGATATATGACATTTACAATGTTGTTAAGAATTTAACTGCTGGAAAAAAATTATGCTAATGTATAATACAAGTTTTCAGCAATAGGAAGAAGAAAAGAATTATTCTTTGATTTTAGCATTCATGGGTCAAACTCTTATGTCATTTAGCAATTATAAATTCCTGATTAAGTAGAAAAAGTCAGAAGCATATATAATTTTCACCTTATAATAAAGGGCAAACATCTTATAGTCCTTTATAAGACCATACAGCCACATTTATGAATAAGATTCACACCATTTCAGATCAGAATTTTAAGGTTTTGGTCATGGTCATTAACAAAGTTGCAGAGCAAATGATTAATTATTGTAGTGATGGTGTTATAAGTTATTAATTTAGAACAATGTAGAGGCAGACTAAATTTCCAAGCATGGAAATATGTAACATTTCAAATTGATTTAAAATTTGGAAATACCACCATTTCATTTTAACCACTAAGTCTAAAGTATATATTTATTGTACTTTTAAAACAACTGATTTAAAAGACTCTAAAAATGATTAATTGTATTGTGTAAATCAGTAACATAATTTTTCTTAAATTGATCTTAAATATGTTCATCAGCTTGTCCCCAAGGAGTCTCTGATATGATATTTGTCTCAGCGATTTTAGAAATTTGTCAGTGATACAGGGGAAATACTGGAGACACACAATGATCTTCAGGAACTGATACTCCAAAGTTTTTAAGTGCTCTTTGCTTATTTGTGTGGTCTTTTATGTGGGCTTATAAAGCTTGGACCTACATTTGAACTGCATTAGAAGAGAATGTGGTATTTGCTAAGAAACTTATTAGGAATCTGATGCCATGAGTTAAACATCATTTGAAAGAATATATGCACTCCTATGTTCACAGCAGCATTATTTACAATAGTCAAGATCTGGAAACAGCCCAAGTGCCCATCAATGGATGATTAGATAAAAAGCTGTAGTACATTTATACAATAGAATGCTACGGGGCCATAAAAAGGAAGTAAATCTTACCTTTTGTGACAACATGGATGGACCTGGAGAGTGTTATGCTAAGTGAAATGTCAGACAGATGAAGATAAATACCATATGACCTCACTTATATGTGGAATCTAAGGAACAAAATAAACTGATGAACAAAACAGAAACAGAAACATGGACACATGGAACAGACTGACAGCTGTCAGAGGGGAGTTGGGAGGGGAGACTGAATGAAAGAAGGTGAAAGGATTAGCCAAAGAGCACATACACACAACCCATGGACATAGATAACAGTGTGATAATGGTCAGAGGGAAGAGGGAGTGGAGGCTGGGAGAAGGAGGATAAAGGGAAGAAATGGGGACATCTGTAATAGTGTCAAAAATAAAAATAAGGAAAAATAAATAAATAGGTAGATAGATATTTTAAATTTTATTTTACCTTTCCAATCTTGTCTTCTAGTAATGGGTTTGTTTTTTGTTTGTTTCTTACAAAGATGAGATTTGTCATTTGAGTCTAACCTAATTTCTTTTCATTTAAATAAAGAGAAAAAGCCAATGCTAATACATGGAAACCTGGAACTCAGGAATGAAACTAAGACACGCATACCGTTGTAGCATATTAAACTAGACAACCAGGATAGCTTCTGAAAACCCCCATCTTATGGTCCTCATGTCCTGTGTAACCCCTGAGTTTTGCAGAACTCTGAGACTCACTTCTAATAAATAAAATACAGCAGAAGATGGTGTGTTACTGTCAAAATCAGGTATTACAAGACTACTGATTTCCTCTTAAGTCACCTGTTTCTTGCTCTCTCTCTCTGATTCCTCACTGAGGAGAGCCAGCTTCCATGTTGTGAGCTGCCCTATTATAAGTAAAGAACTGAGGGAAGCCTTTAGTCAACAGGCAAGGGAAAACTGGAGCCCTCAGCCAAACATCTTGCATGGAATGAAAGCCTGCCAACACCCACACAGGGCTGGTTGGAAGTGGATCCTTCAGCCCCAGTCGAACCCTGAAATGACTGTAGCACTGGACCACAGCTTGACTGCAACCTCATGAAAGACCCTGAGTCAGAACCACCCAGCTAAGCAGCCCCCAGATTCCTGACTCTCAGTTTTGGAGTAATTTGTTATGCAACAATAGAAAGGTAATATAGAATGTAACAGAAGGACTAGTTTTAGACCATATTCTGTTCCATAATTAGTAATGTTATACAATCACTGAAACTAAGTCATAAAATCTTATATTCCTTAACATGAGATTTAGTTTTCCAGAAATCAAAAAACAAAGACACTAAGCTCTGGTGTCAGCCATAATATTTATTAAATGTGTAAATTTGAAAAATTCATTTAACTTACCTAAAACTCATATCTTCATTTTTAAGTAGAGGTAGTGATAGTACTGTTGTGAGATTTGAGTGAAAGAATTCATTTAAAGGGCCTGGCACCTAGTACGCATTTAACAATGTAAATTAGACTTAAATCTAAGTCATGACACCATAAAAGTCCTAGAGGGGAACATAGGGAGGAAAATCTCAGATATTCCATGCAGCAATATTTTCACCAATATGTCCCCTAGAGCAAGGGCCATAAAGGAAAGAATAAATAAATGGGACTTCATCAAAGTAAAAAGCTTCTGAATGACTAAAGAAAACATCAGCAAAATGAAAAGGGAACCAACTGTATGGGAAAATATATTTGCAAATGATACATCAGACAAGAGTTTGATCTCCAAAATAAGTTAAAAACTCACATGACTCCACTCCAGGAAGACAAACAACCCAATTGAAAGATGGGCAAAGGACCTGAACAGACATTTCTCCAAGGAGGACATACAGAAGGCCCAGAGACATATGAAAAGATGCTCAGCATCACTAGCCATCAGAGAGATAAAAATTAAAACCACAGTGAGATACCACTTTACACCAGTCAGAATGTCCATCATAAACAAATCAACAAACAACAAGTACTGAGAGGTTGTGGAGAAAAGGGAACCCTAGTGCACTATTGGTGGGAATGCAGACTGGTTCTGCCACTGTGGAAAACAGTATGGAATTTCATTAGAAAACTAAAAATGGAACTGCCATTTTGACTGGGCAATTCCACTACTGCAATTATACCCTAAGAACCCTGAAACACCAATTCAAAAGAACCTATGCACCCCAATGTTCATAGCAGTGTTATTTACAATAGTCAAGTGTTGGAAGCAACCTAGGTGTCCATCAGTAAATGAGTGGATCAAAAAACTGGTACATTTACACAATGGAATACTACACAGCAGAAAGAAAGAAGGAGCTCCTACCCTTTGCGACAGCATGGATGGAACTGGAGAGCATTATGCTAAGTGAAATAAGCCAGGAAGTGAAAGACAAATACCATATGATCTCACCTATAAGTGGAACCTAATCAACAAAACAAACAAACAAGCAAAATATAACCAGTCATTGAAATAAAGAAAAAACTGACAGTAACCAGAGGGGCTGGGGGAAGGGATAATGGGGGAAACAGGAAGGGTCATCAAGGAACATGTATAAAGGATACATGGACAAAACCAAAGAGGGGTAGAATCCAGGGTGGGATGTGGGGATGGGTGGGGTAGGGGGAGTGGAGGAGAGAAAATGGAGACAACTGTGCTTGAGCAACAATAAAAAAAAAAACAATGTAAATTATTACCATCATCATCACCATCACCATGAGGTCAGAGCAAAGACAGTGGCAACTTTTGTTCTGAATATTTTTCTTTACAGCTTGAAAAAGAGCCACCTATTTATAGAATAAGAATATGACTAGGTACATATTCTATAGAAAACAATTGCTAACATTTTTTCATGTTATAATTTAATTACCAACCCTGGAGAGTACTTCCATTCTTAAAATAAATATTTTATTTATAGCTCTTATTGAAGCTACTTTGAAGTTTTCAAAACTTTAACTTAAATAGGATAAAAATACAAGTAGTAGGATTATTAAATTAGATAACACTTTCTTTGAGTACTTATTAGGAAACATGAATGTCAACAGAACAGGAATCATGTCCATAAGATAATGAGTAATTTTTTCAAACACAATAAAAATACCTGTTCAAATGAATTATTTATTTTTTAATAACTTTCATTCATTTGAGAACTGTGTATCTAGCACCTCCCATGTCCCAGGCAATAATATTCTAGGTGCTAGAGATACAATGATAAACAAGGAACTTACAGTTAGAGACAGAAGAGTACACAGGCTTCAGCTCAGTCATTTTTTTAATGACTAGGAGTCATTAAAAATAATGTGTGAAAGAAGGCTCTGTGGTTTAAGTGAAGATTAAGACAGGTCCTGAAATGTTAGCCAGAGTCATTAGGCAGTAAGAATGGACAGGAAAGGCAGGTTAGTGGTCCTGGTCGTGCAGGGGCCTAGAGGCAGAAGAGCGTGTGGCATGTCTAAGGGGCAACATGTAATTCAACATGGCTGGATGTTTTCAGGCTACAAGATGGGAAGTGACCAGAGATGAAGCTCGGCGGAAAACCAGGGTTTATAAAGAGTCTTGCATGTCATTCTAAGGATTTTGGACTTTGATGTGAATGCATTGGTGAGCCAAGGAATGATTTTAAGGAGGGAATGCTCCCACAGGTTAAGCACTTACTCAATAGTGCTCCCAAACTCAAAACATTACAGTTCTCCTTATAAATTACCTTCAGCTCAGTATTTTAAATATGCTGAATGCTGATAATGCTTTTCAGAGTGGATTCAATTTGGGGATGGGGGTGGGAACACATATTAATACACTTTAGAATTTGTTAATTGGATGGCCACTTATGTTTTCAATTTGGCAGCAGCAGACTCACCTAGAGGCTCTGAAGAATATTATCATCCAGCTTCAAAAATGGTGCCTTGTGAAGCTTCTGGTCTGGGGCATAGCTCTGCAATCTAATTTACAGGGCTGTAGAGCAGACACTCCCGGCTGCCCACACTTTACTCCACTATCTGGGTTAGGGTCCCATTTAAAATTATTGCAGGCAATACCACTGGCATTTGTGTATGAGTTTCTCACCTTGCTATACAGCCTATCATTGTTTAAAACATTTTTATATGCATTTACCTTCTCTAAAGTGTTGGTAACAAACACTTCCAGTTCAAGTCTACGATGTGAAGTTCTTGTCGCTATAGTGAGATTTAAGGTCAATACTGAGCATTCATCTTTTATATTCATCCTACTCACCAGTTTCTGGTAAGCATATGGAAGTCAGTTTTTTTATGAGGAACAAAGCAGAGATTTCTGTTTGGGATTAATTTAAAATATTCTACTAAAGTTATTTTATAGCCATGAAATCTTTAACCACAATTTTTACTTTTGATATGTAGTATATTGATAGTTTTTCTAACACAAGAGATCAAATATCTTTACTTAATAATTTTTCTTCTTTGTAGATATACTCTTATAACTCTATTTTCAAAAAGGGTTTCTGCACTGTGGAAAAAAGATGTAACAGAATGAAATGAAAATAAGTAGGGAATCAAGAAAAAGAGAGAAAATAGTAGAAAAGATAGGATCAGGAGTGAAGCTAGCACACAAAATATATACAATGAAGACTATATTTTTAGGAAGAAAACTAACCATTTGCCTTAAAGCTTTTAAATCATCAAGATGAGAAAGAAATTACCATTGACCACAATTCCCAGAGTCCAGATGATTTAGAAAAATCACGCCATCTTCAAAATCACACAAACATTAATGGCCAGTGCCTTTGGAGAAGCCAAGCAGTTTGTGGTTCTGAGACCAAAGATAATTATCTTGTTCTAAGCACAGATAATCAAGTGTGAGGAAACCAAATATGCCAAAAAATACTTTATTATGGATTACCTATCTTTGCAATACCCCTTTTTGAGAGAGTAGGAGACAGAAATCAAAAAGGGCTAAATCCAACACCTGGTGGAATAATAATGATTCAAGTCATTTTATAAAGAAGGGGCAATCAAAGAAGTGCCTGTTTAATCACTCCAGAACCACCCTACCTCTGATAATGGACAACAGCAAAAATGGACAGCTTGTACATTCCTTTTCACTTCTCTTCATTCCCTAGCTGCAAGGGAGTCTGGGCAGTGTAAGTCAATGTGTTTCTAGTCTTGGCTGTATAGGAAGATATGGTAGAACAAGGTTAAAATTAGATACTATGTAAACAAGTCTACAGTAGCTACCTCAGTGATTTTAGTCTTTTGGATATCGATTAGTTTGAGAATAAGTATGGGATCTGGTTCTAACTGATGAGATGTAAAAAGTAGTCTTCTAGCAAGGACTTCCTTTCCTGAATAAAAAGACAAAACTTCTGAAGGAAATTATTCTCCATCCATAGACTTCTTTCTGTCTGGAACACAGATACAATGCCTGGCAATGTAGCAGCCATATGCAGACCGTGAGGTTACAAGCATGAGAATCAAAGCCAATATATTAAGGACGATAGAAAAGAAAGATCTCTAGAGCCTGGGTCCTGATGGAATTGTTGAGTTGTTGCACCAGATCTGGATGGCCTACCCTTGGACTATTTTTATGAGACAAATAAACTGATTTGTCAAAGCTACCACAGTTGAGCTTTCTGTTGTTTGCTATGGAATATATTCTTTTTTAAAAAATATATTTTATTGATTATGCTATTACAGTTGTTCCATTTTCCCCCCTTTCTTCCCCTCCACCCCCACCCCCCCATTCTCCGCCCTTTAGTTTTTGTCCATGGGTCATACGCATAAGTTCTTTGGCTTCTACCTTTCCTATACTATTCTTAACCTCCCCTTGTCTGTTTTCTACCTACCATTTATGCTACTTATTCTCTGCACCTTTTCCCCATCTCTCCCCCTACCACTCCCCTGTTGATATCCCTCCATGCCTTATATTAATCCCTTTAACATTTAATATAATAAAGGCTGGGTGATGATGAACTCCTTGAACTTGACCTTATCTGAGAAGCACTTTATCTGCCCTTCCATTCTAAATGATAGCTTTGCTGGATAGAGTATTTTTGGATGTAGGTTCTTGCCTTTCATGACTTGGAATACCTCTCTCCAGCCCCTTCTTGCCTGCTTCAAAGAAAGAGTGTCGCAATTAGTTGAACAAATGAAGGATAATATAAAGGAAATGAAGGGAAATGTGCAGGGAACCAATAGGGATGAGAAGGAAACTGGGACTCAAATCAACGGAGTGGACCAGCAGAAAGAAAAAAATATTCAACCAGAAAAGAATGAAGAAACAGAAATTCAAACAAATGAGGAGAGGCTTAGGAACCTCCAGGACATCTTTAAACGTCCCAACATCCTAGTCATAGGCGTGCCAGAAGGAGAAGAGGAAGACCAAGGGATTGAAAACTTATTTGAACAAATAATGAAGGAGAACTTCCCCAAGCTGATGATGGAAATAGATTTTCAGGAAGTCCAAGAAGCTCAGAGAGTTCCAAAGAAGTTGGACCCAAAGTGGAATATATTCTTAATACAGGGCCTATTACTGCAGTCCAGGCTGGGACAAAAGTGGTAGGTGTGAAGATGGAAAGAAGCAGTAGAATTCAGGATATATTTTAGAAGTAGAACCACCAGGACTTGATGATGGGTTGACTGGAAAAGAGGAGGTAAGGGATGGAAGAATAGCTTTTTTGTTTTCATCTAGATATGATTAATGGAAATGTATAATCTTGTTTTCATTCAGAATGTGGAAAAGTTCTTTCTCCCATTGCTGCAGATATAGCTAAGAAAGATAAAAACATCTTGGTCTTGCTTCCTTTACACCTGTTTTCCATTGAGCCTAAGGGGGAAAAATGGGTTCAACTCATGTTAAATAATGCAGAAAAGGATTGGTAAATACTTAACATATATTATGAATACTGTAGATGAATATAAAACAGCCTCTCCAAAGCCTTATCATCACAACCTTCCTTTTCATCGAAGTCCAGGTGTATAAAACTCAGTCCTTACACCAACTATTATGTTCTGCTTTTTATTGCTTGCAGGAATAGACTATTATAATACCAATACTTTGAAAGAATATATTAATTTCTTCAATCAGTATGATAATACTCCACAGCTGGGTCAAATAAACATTCCAGGCCAGAGCTTTCTTTCTTTCTTTTTTTGAAAAATGTATTCTTTAAAACTATTTACCATCATTAGCCCTGGCTAATGATGGCTGGTGTGGATCAGTGGGTTGAGCACCAGCCTGCAAACCAGGGGATCGCTGGTTTGATTCCTGGGCGTATACCTGGGTTGTGGGTCAGGTCCCTGGTGGGGGGCATGAGAGAGGCAACCACATATTGATGTTTCTCTCCCTCTCTTTCTCCCTCCCTTCCCTTCTGTCTAAAAATAAATAAATAAAAATCTTTTAAAAAATAAGAATAAAAATATCTACCATCATTATATATATCTTAACATCAAGTAAAAAAGAAAGATTAGTTTGTTTTATACCTATTATTTTCATTGTTAAGACTTTCCTTTTGTTGATGACAGTATACTAAGAATACCAAATACGTTGCCTACTGCAACCACAGTTGCTTCTAAGGAAGATGGATCACCCCCTGTACCTCCTGAAAGGGTATACTTTAGGTACATATATTGCATGATCTCCTTCAACTCATGCCCCAGCCCCAGCTGAAGAAACCAAAATTTCTTCACCAAAGTAAGAAACCAAAGTAATTCCGAGGCTGTCTAGAGACCCATGGCATAACTAGGCTTGAAAGAGAGAACAGGCCATTCAGATTCTTTCTCTTTCCTACTTCCTCCCCGTTTCTGTCTCTCCTGTCAGGAATTTGAAGTGAAAAACTTTAAATGAATGAAGCAATCTTCTGCAGAACGTGAAGATTGAAAGTTATGAGGGAGAATGAAATCATGAGAGCTGCTAGGAGACCCTAACATGAAAATTAAAGGTCAAGGTACTCAGTATAATACTCTCTAGGTCCATTCATGCTGTGGCAAAAGGTAAGATTTCCATCTTTTTTTAATGACCATGTAGTCTTCCATTGTGTAAATGTATCACAGCTTTTTTATCCACTCATCTACTGATGGACACTTGGGCTATTTTCATATTATTATGCTAAGAAAAATAAGCTAGTCATAGAAAGACAAATACCATATGATTTCACTATGTGTGGAATCTAATGAACAAAATAAACTGAAGAACAAAATAGAAACAGAGGTATGGACACATGGAACAGACTGAAGCTGTCAGAGAGGAGGAGGGACTGAATGAAAGATGGTGAAGGGATTAGCCAAAATACATATATGCATAAACCCATAGACATAGACAACAGTGTGGTGATGACCAGAGGGAAAAGGGGGTGGACACAGGAGAGGTGGACAAAGTGGGGATAAATGGGGATGGAAGGAGGCTTGCTTGGGGCAGTCAGTGGATGATGCAGTGTGCAAATGATATTTTATTGAGTTGTGCACTTGAAAACTATATGGCTTTGTGAACAATGTCATCCCCAATAAAGTCAATTTAAAAAATGATAGAAGAGACATTCATTAATTTTATGAACAACTTTCACAAAAAAAATCTTGTGGCAAATGTTATAATTCATGGTCCATTATTAAAATATTTCAATGAAATTAAAACACACACAGACACACAAGTCAAGGTACTGGCTTGAGCACAGAAAACCAGGCCTGACGGTAGAATATTCCTTCAGCCCCTCACCCTCCACGTACACACACCACCACCACCAAATGGAGGCTTGAGGAGGAACCCTGTTGCAGCAATGGCAAGCTAACTCTAAATAGCCAACACCAGAGACACCCAGGACATAAGCAAACACTTCTAGCTGACACCAGGGCAGAGCTGCTTTCCATGAAGCTTCTGTCCCCTTGCAACTCATATCTCAATTAGTTGAAGTAACCTGAGTCAGTCTCTGTCATTTAAAATGAAAACAGCCCAACAGAAACTCAAACAGTAACAAAAGTCTAATATATTTTATGCATTAAATTATAATCAATAATTAAAGATCAAAATATAATTAGTATTATTACAAGCAAATGATCACTGTTGTGTTCTTTCCAAGCAGGAGATCAAACATTTTGGGAGCATGCACTTACTTTCATATGAATTGCCCTGGACATTATTTTCTCCAAGATGAACCCAAACCCTGAGGGTTCACGAGGTACTTCATTCAAAAATCCTATTCAAACTGGAGCATCTGTGAAATTGAGGAACAATTTCCAAGGAAAATAATTTTACCTCTTTATTTCACAGACCCTGGGCAAGGTGTTGTGTGTCCTGGGAGGGGACACACTGCGGGGGCTTGCCTGACAGCACTGGACAGCATAACACTGTGGCCACCTATGGAGGACAAGTTTGTATGTTTCCTCAAGGATGGGTGCTCTTCACTGGACAGCATTCTTGGCCTACTTCCCATCCCCGTTCCTTGCTTCACTACCCCTTCCTCCCAAATGACTGTTCCATAGCACATAGGCAGCCATTTATAGCGTGAAACCATTTGATCAGAGTAAGAGGAAACCTGAGAGAATGTGGTAAGGTGGAATTCCAAGAAGTCTAAGTTCGAGTCACACAAATTGGAATAAACACACTTAATGGAGGGTGATGAGTGTTTCAACTTATACAGAACATAATTTCCACCAAGAATCTGCCACCTGGGTCTTGGAGAAAATGGCCAAATGGGCAGGAGTCTGCTTCTGTCCCAGACACTTATCTGCCTGTCAGGTGCCCAGTGCTCTCCACTATAATATAACCATAGTTATTCACACACTGATGGACTTAATATTTGCATTTTAAAAGAGAAAGCTATAGTTCCCCTTTCCCACCAATAAATCTAAAATAGGTGATAAGTGAGGTGCTAAAGGAGCTGCTTTATCTAGCCTCCTGGAAGATAGCAGAGCAGGCCTTTCAGATTCTGCTACCTCCGTTTGGTACTTCTTTTCTAATTCTGCCAACTTCCTTTTTAAACCAAATGTAATCAATTTAAATATCTCCATAAATGGTATATGTGTGCACAGCTGCTAAAGCAAACAAAGAAAAAAAATCTCCTAAACCTCTTTTTGTGGTCAAGCCCAAGAGACCTGAGCCATTCCAGATACTCACAGAAGCCTCCTCCTAAGGCAGGAGGACAGGAGAATTGTATGCAATACAGTGGACATGGACTGTTTCTCTAGAGAGGTGATGCTAAGTGAGGATTTAGAGATCAGAAGAAAACAGCTATGCTGGAACTAGATTTTTAGGAGAGGAAACAGCATATAACAGCAAAGGCACTGAGTCAAGAAAGAGAATGGCATATTTAACAAATTAAAACAAGACCAAGTGAGCTGGAGCATACTGAGCAAATGGGAAATCGTAGAACTTGCACTTGAGAAGTAACAGAAGACCAGATTGTGTTGGGACTTGTAGGCCATAGTGATATGTTTGTATTTTTTGATCTGTGCGTTGGTTCTATAGGTGTGTTCAGGCTTTGAAAAATTATTAAGCTGTACATTCATGACTTATGCACTTTTCTGTAACATGTCTGTAAGAATTTAACCAAAAATTAAAGAAAAAAAGAATTACAATGGCTGAAGAACAGATTTAGAGGCAAAGCGGAAGGAAAACCCTCTTAGGAAGTTATTGAGTAATGAAGAGAAAAGTGAATGATGGTTTAAACTAATATGACAGCTGTAAAAATAGAGAAAAAATAGAAAGAAGGGGGACATTTTGGAGTGAAATTGATAGAATTTGATGATAGACTGGATATAGGCATTTTAAGAAAAAAATGACTTCCAGGTTGCTGACTTGAGCAACTAGATGAAGGTTGATGCCATTCACTGAAATTAGATTTGTAAACAGACAGTCAAGGATTCAGCTTTGGATATATTATACAATTTTAGATACCTGTGAATCATCCAAATGCTGATACCAGGTATACTGTTAGATATATAAATTGGCACTCAGAGAAGAGGTCTTCAATAGAGGTATAAGTGTTGTCACTGTAGACGTACAAATTAAAATAGAAGTTATGAGAATGTTTGGGATCATCTAGAGAAAGAGAATAGAGAGAGTAAAGAAAAGGGACAGGACCCTGTGTTAAGGAGATTCATCTTTGAAATTCAAGATAAAGAAGGAAGAGGCAGAAAGACCAATAATGTAGGAAAAAATGTTAGCCATTATAGTGTCAATCTAAGGGGTTGACCAGTGCTGTGAATTGTTATATTAGCTGAGAGCAAATGCTTCTGTTTCTGTAATAGGTTTGATTATACCCTCCTTATAAACTTTTCATAAGGAAGAAATGAAATTACATTAGATGTTAGGAAAGTAAATTTTTTAGAACAAACTATAGGTAGATACTTACCATATTTCTACTTGAATAAATTGTAGCTGAGCACATCTGAAAGTAAGAGGGCCAAACCAAATCTTTGAGAAAGTAGAGTACTCAGTATTAAGATTAGGCCCTACCACTCATTTATTTATGTCAGTACCCTAGAAAGAAATGGTGCTTATAGAAAAAAATAGGCATATAAGTGGACCCACACAGTTCAAACCTGTGTTATCTAAGGGACAACTGTAGTTAGGTATCAGTTAAAATAGAGAACTGTTTTGCAGAAAACATTATGATAAGTTAAACCACCAACATTGATTTCAACTGCTATGCAGAACACAATCTGATTTGGGTTCCCTACAGTTGCATGGCTGGTGGAGTTGCTTTGCAGATGTGCTGGGATTTAGCAAAAGTTGTCACAAGGTCAAAAAAAGGCAGAGGCCCAGGATTAGGGGATTTGATACCAGTGAAGGCAGTGTCATGGTGTTCTCCAGTTTTTAAGCAAGACAAGGCCAGAGAGGTTGAGGCCTTCCTCAAGGCCTTCCCATTCTTCATGTTCCATACACAGAGGTCTAGTTTGAAGAAGATGAGTATCCAACTATTGCTGGGGCTGACCCAGAAGTGAGACAGTAGGACTAATCCTTTTTAACTGAAAATGGACTAATTGGTTACCTTCTCAGATAAACCGATTGGAAGGTTATCTTTGGCAACCAACACTGAAAAAAAATATAATATTACTCACCAATCTAGTTAATATAGGTAATTGGGGGATACCCTAGCACAACTGTGAAGCACTGCAAAGGTGATATTTTTCCTGATCTGTTCAGATGGAAGCACACAGCTACTCATTCCTAAACAATAGGACAACGGGCACAGCTGAGAGGGAAACAGTCAACAGCAGACAGGTCCTATTCTTACTGAAGGCTAGGTGGTTGGGTGGTCATACCACCAGGAAAAATAGTGCTGGCTGCTTGCTGAGCCATTGTGTTGGCATTAGCTGGATGGGTGGTGATCAGAGAAACAGATAACGATCTTTTCAAAAACAAACACTTAGAAAGTATGCTCAAAATGCAGATTAGATTACTGGTCAAGTCAAAGTTAGGAATATAGGAGAAAAACATTCAGTCTGCAATCACAAAATAAGACACCAGAATCAAGTCAGATGGGGGCAGCAACACTCACAGGCTATTAAAATTGGAGTCAGGAAGCAGACAACCAGCTACAAAAGAGTCTGGAGTACTTCGCTGCCTTAATGGATATGAGAGTGTACTTCTCTATCAGACCCTGGGGTAGGAGCTGACTAATTCCTCACCAATCAGAATGAGTCAGCTTTCAAAATCAATGATATGTCTCTAAACCTCTTGAATTAATATTAGGAAATGTTGCACCATTGATAAATGGTTTCCAGTTGTTTAAATCTAAAGAAGAGTTAATATGTTGAAACACATGATTGATCATTAAATTAATGAATTAATTACAAGCTAGGATAATCTGTTATGAATGATAAACAAATTGACTAGAAATTGGGAAGGCGGGTATAGGCGGGCGGCTGCGGAAGCGCTTAGTGGTACCTGCAGAAGGTCGGAGGCTAAAGGACTTCCGCCAAGATGGCAGCGTAGGTGGTCGCACTCGCTGCCCGCACATCCAGAATGTCCATACAACTAATGCAGTAGCAAAAATTTAAACAACCAGAATGGACAGAATCGAACTGAAGGGAAGTCCGACACCCAGGAGACCCCGCCCCCAGAGGCAACGTCATCCAAAAAGAGACCCAGGTCGCAGGCATCTGCCAGCTGACAAGTGCACCGAGATAAAAAGAAGGAAAATGGCCAAAAAGAAGGACCACAACAAATTACAGCTAATGGATGACAACATAGTCAACCTATCAGATGCG
>PVJI01024338.1:0-22094 GCA_004026765.1 Micronycteris hirsuta
TGATTTAATTATTGGCATTTAGAAAACGAAATTTTGCTCGATAACATGCGTGTTACGTGGAGATCCCAAAGAACTCCAAATTCCAGTAAGTGATTAGTTCATTATGTAGACTAATTGCTTTCACAGTTGTAAATCCAAACCGCCGCAGATCTAAAGCACACACCTGTGCGCTAATTGCTTATCTGAGAGCTGTTTCCATGGCTGCAGATGAGGCGCGCTGCCACCCGCGGAAAGGATGGCGCAGGTGAGTCCCAGAGCCGCACTTCAGAGAGGCCGCGCTGCTGCCGGGCGCTGGCAGCGACGCGCTTCAGCACCGCGCGTGTCTGGACAGCGCCTCCCCGCAGCCGGGCGCCTCGCACCGGCTCAGGATCCCGGCGCCCCGCGGCTCTAAAGAGGATTAGGAAACGGGGGCTGGTGGAGACCGAGAGTCGCTCCCGAGGCCCTGCCGGAGATAAAGCAGCGGTGTGGAGCTGGCGTCTCGGTTCTTTTGAGTCCAGATCTCTCGCTCGCTTTACCATGGTGATTGGTGAAAACAATGCTGTCTGGGGAATATTTTTAAAAAGAAACTGATGACTGGAGACTCTGGATGCTTTAGTTAAATATGTGCATTTTAAGAGGCTTGCTCTGCCTGAATTTGCATAACAGTCCTTTCCCACGGGCCAAAGTTACCTCTCACCGTCTTTAATAGACTCAATGTTGCATTATTAACAACACATGCAAAAAGGTGCCCCAGGACTAATGCGCCTCACCCGCCCCACCCCCCAGTGCCTTCCTCCCAGACTGCTGACCTGTGACCTCTGTGGCTGGAGCGTTTGTTTGGTCCAAGTGTTTCCGTGGAGCCCAGGGGCTGGGGGAAGACAGCCTGCTTGAAATGGAAATGACCTTCCTTCTGACCTTGAGCGCACACAAGCCCTTTCACAGGACGCAGCAGGACCAAGGCTATTTCTTTTACTTTCATGTCTCCCCTTTTTAATTCTGAAACAATTTCAAACCTACAAAAATGTTGCAAAAATCGTTACAGTTCACTCAGAGACCTCATTCAGGTTTCACTGATTGTCCCAACGATGTCCTTCCTGGCGAAAGAGCCAGCCAGGACCAGGGCAGCCTCTTGCCACTCCCCTGAGCGCCTTTCTGGAGCAGGTCTGCGGGCTTCCCTGGACTCCGTGACCCTCCCGTGTGTTTGCAGGTCGTGGGCCGGCATTTTGCGGCGGGTCTGTTCGCTGGGGGGTTCTGCTGTTTCCTCACGACTGGGCCCAGGCTGTGCTGCTTTGCCCAGGAGGGCGCATCTGTCATGCCGTGTGCTTCTCATTCCATCGTATCAGGTGTCACCTTGTCAACGGTGTCAACTCTCATCACTGTGCCATGCTGGCCAGCTTTGCCTGTGTGACAAACAGCCCGGCAGCACCCAACAACCATTTTATTCTCCTGGGAGTTTCTGTGAATCAGGGGTTCAGGAAAGGCTCCACCAGGAGGTCGGACCTGGGGCCTCTTGGGTGGTGGCAGTGAACTGGTGGCTGGGACAGTCGGCTGGACATTTTCCCCTCGCTCCCTGTATCTTAGGACCTCTTCCCACAGGGCGGTCTGGGCTTTCCCAGGGCTGGGGGACTCCTGGCATGGAGGTGGACGTCCCCAGAGTGCTGCTCTGAGAAAACGAGGTGTATGTGCATATCATATTCGTGACCTAGCTTCAGGGGTCACTTCCCCCACGCTCTGTTGGTCAAGGTGGTCACATAGACCAATCCATGATCAAGGGAGGGAATAGACTTAGTGGGAGGAGGTTCAAGGTCGTGTAAGAACAGCGTGTAGGATGGAGATACGGAGAAAGGCATCCTGGGAAAATGTAACCTGTCACAATGACTTGAATAAGACAGTGTGTCCTCCGTTTCTTTCCTACAGGTTATTGGTTTTGTCGGTTTTTTTTTTTTTTTTGCAATGTGTAAGTATTCTGTGGGGAGATACTCTGAGACTGTATTAAATACTGTTTCTCATCCCAGCTTCATCTGCAGCGTTAGCATGCCTCAGTATTTGTTGCTTGAATTTCTTATTACTACATAAGTTGATAAATGGTGATGTTCTAACTTCTTTCTGCATTGATTATTTGGCATCCTTCTGTAGGAAAGACATCACCCTGCTCCTTATTAGGTAATTCAAAAATATCAGTATAATCAATACTGACATATACTAGGTATGTGCTGATTATGGGGGCCCAGAGATCCCAGCTCGGCTCAAAGATGTCACTATCAGAATTGACTTTGATGCTGAAATGGTCCCAAATTTGGTCAGGGAGAGCCCCTTCCAGCTGGCTCCTGCGTCTTTTCTCTACCAGCCCGAGGAAAGAGTAACTGAGTCTCACAAAACGAAGACGCTGCGACCACCCGCACGCGCACCTTGGCCAGAGCCTGCGCTCATGTTATCTCTGGGGCAAGTGCCTGCGAGTGGGATGGTGGGTCCCATGGTTCCTGTGAACTCAGCGTGTTCAGAAACCACGAGCCGCTTCTGCAGTTTCCAGCCCCGGCCCCTGGAGGTGCCCACCCCTCTGCGGCCCCCTCAGCACTTGGCAAGGCGGCTCTTTTGCGTTTCAGCCGGTGCCGTGGTTCAGTCCACGCCATTGTGGTTTTCTGCTTCGCGTTTCCCTGATGACAGCAATGCGGAGCGCCCTGCGTGTGCTGGGCTGCTGTCTGCGTGTTTCCTTCCATGAAGTGTCTGCTGTTGACATTTGAGCTTTTTTAAAAAAAATCGGGTTGTTCAGTTTCTTGACTTTTGAGAGGTCTTTACACATTCTGGATACACGTCCTTTGTCTGCTGTGGGAATTGCAAATACTATCCTCAAGTCTGCGGCTTGCCTTTCGCTCACTTCAGTGTTTTTCAAGAAGCAGGAATTTTAATTTTATTTTCTCATTTTTAGCGTTTGCTTTTGGTGTCATATCTAGGCAAACCTAGCCTAACTCAAGGTCACAGAGAGCTTTTTTCCTTCCAGAAGTTTCATAGTTAGTAGTTGTACTTTGAGTTAATTTTTGTCTCTGGTAATTTTTGTCTTTAATTGAAGTAAGTTATTTTGCATATACATACCCATTTTTTTCTAGCACCATTTGTGAAGAGGATGATTTCCTTCCTTACTGAACTGCGTTCACATCTCTGCAGAAGGCCAGCTGTGCACACGCGGGAGGGTCTGTGTCTGCATGCTCCGTTCTGTCACGTCCATCTGTCTGACTGGTCGGTGCTCCGCTGTCTTGGTGGGTGTAACTCTGCCTGAGCCTTGGAATCAGAACATTCTAGTTGTCTATTCCACTTTGTTCTTGTTTTGCAAAGTTCTGTAGTTATTCTAGGTCCTTTGCAAGTCCATAAAATTTTTAAATCAGTCTGTGTACTTCTACAAAAAGAACCCAGATTTTTTAAGTGATGTATTGAATATTTAGATCAATTTGGGAAGAATTGGTATCTTATCAACACGAACATGGTCTGTTTCTATTTGTCTTCTTTAACTTTTCTTGGCAATGATTATTGTATTCAGTTTAAAGGTATTTTACATTTTTGTCAGATTTATCTCAAAGTATTTCATGTTTTTATGTTATTTTAAATGTTTTTTTTAATTTCGCAGTGCGATTGTTCCTAACAGATAGATACAGAATTGACTTGCATGTTGACCTGTAACCTTGCACCCTTGCTAAGCTCAGTAACTCCACCAGCTTCTCTCGTACACTTCACCCCACTTCCTACAGCCGAGCTGCCTGTGAATGAGGGTGGCTGACCTCTTCCTTTCTGATCTGGATGCCCTTTCTTTTTTTAACTTGTCTTATTTCACGAGCTAGTGTCTCAAGTAAAAGGTTGGCTGGACGTGGTGGGAGCAGAACTTCCTGTGTGAATGCCACGCCAGGTGCACACAGAATTCTGGATGGGCCGGGTTCTCCTTTCAGTGCTTTAAAAATGCTGCTTCTCTGTCTTCTTGCATCTTTTTTTTTTTTTTTTTTTTTTTTGGAGGAGCGAGAATTGAGCATTTATTTCTTCCACATTTTTGATGTGAAATTTCTTGCATCTTTTGTGAGGAGAAATTTTCTCCCATATTTATTTTTGTTTGTTTGTCTATAGCTTCTCTTTTATCTCTGGGTGCTTTTAAGACTTTCTATTTATGGGTCTTTTTGAGCAAACTGTGATGTGCCTTTATGTTGTCTTCTTCATCTTCCTTCTGCTTGGGGCTTACTGAGCTTCTTAGATCTGTGAGTTTATAGTTATCATCAAATTTGGAACATTCGAAAGTTTTTTCGCCCTCCCTCACTCGCCATCCTCTTCCTCAGGGATCCAAGTTACGTGTTTATTAGGCTAATTGAAGCTGCCCTGCAGTTCACCGATGCTCTCTTTATTCTCTAAGACCCTTCCTGCCCCTTGCGTGTTCTATTGGGGAGTTTCTGTTGCTGTCAGTCACTCACCCCCCCTCATGCCTTTCATCTTCTCCAGTGTGTTTTTCATCTCGTGCTTTGTAGTTTCGTTTCTAGATGTTCAATTTGGGACATTTTGTTTTCCATCTTTAATGAACATATGGAATTAACTTCTTGAACATATGGAATGCAGTCATAGTAACTGTCTTAATGTCCCTCTCTGCTAATTCTATTATCTGTCAGTTAGGAGTTCGTTTCAATTGATTATTCCTTCATCCCGGGTCATATCTTCCTGCTCCTTTGCACGCCTGGGAATTTTTGGTTGGATGCCAAGTGTTATGAATTTCATTTTGGTTGATGCTGGACACTTTGTATTCCTAGAAATATCCTTGAGCTTTCTTCCTGGGATGCAGTTGAGTTACTTGAAACCATTTGACCTTTTTGTGTCCTGCGTTTAGGGTCTGTCCGGTGGGAATTTGAACAGGGCTCCGTGGGAGCTGATTATTCCCCTTTCTGAGGCCAGATTCTTCTTCATAGTGACTCAATGTCTGGTGACAAGTGAGATTTTCCTGTCCAGCTGGGGGGGCAGGTGCTGTTCCCAGTTGTGTGTGTGTGTGTGTGTGAGAGTGTGTACACGTATCGGTCATTGTTATCTTTAACCTTTCTCTGGCCTTGGGTCCCTTCCTTACACTTGTGTGCTGAGGAGTCTTCCGCTGGTCCTGCGCTTTCCCTGGGAGGAGGTAGGCGGGTGTGTGGGAGGGCGGGGTGGGCAGGCTGCAGACCGGGAGGTACTGGGAACAGGCTCCTGGAGGAAGCCCGGCTGCGGGGTGTGTCACCGCGGGCTTGCCTTTGGAGTGGCAGTGGGCGGGAAAGCAGGAGCTTTGTGTCCCCCCGGCCCGGGCCAGGGACTGGCCGTGTGACTTGCCCCTGATGGTCACATGCTTCTGTGAGCCTCGGTTTACTTATCTGTGAAATGCTGGCTGTGGGGGAGGCACGCTGCACCTGTGGGACCACAGGGCTTTTCAGACAGTGTCGCCCTTGTCTGCAAGGCGCCAGGAGCATGCTGATGAGTGAGGGAGCGAATCTGAAAGCTTGAGGCCTGATCCTCAGCAATCCTGTGAGCTGTGAGGGTCGCCCTGCCCGCCCCACCCCCTTTGGTGATTCCTGGCCCAGGATTCCTGCCGTCCCTGCTGTCCTGGAGACAGGGACGCTGCCGCTCAGCGGTGATAATCGGCCCAGCTCCATCCCTGACGGCAAAGTCCCCTGAGCACACTCGGGTTCCATAGTCTCCTTGACTCGCTGGAGCGACCTCAGGAGATGACGGTCTTCTCATTCCCACTCGAGGTTGGGGAAACTGAGGCATGCCACCGCTAACTCTTCGCGGGTTGGGAGGCCACCCCGCCGGCCAGGCCTATTTGAGGGCCGGTCTGTGAGTGTCCCTGGGCCCAGGGCTCCCGGGACTGCCCTGTCTGGAGGGGGCCAGGCAGGGGCACATGGGCGGGACAGAGCTCTGTGGGAGGAGCCTCAGCAGCCAAGCCCTGGTGGTGGAGCTTTGTGGGCCCGGGGGCAGGCCCAGCTGGCACTTGGAAAGGACCTGGAACGCTCTAGAAACATAGAGTGGTGTCAGTACCGATGACAAGACACCGTTTTTATGAACTCCCGTTTCCCACTGCGTTGCAAGTTCTTGTACGTTTTCCAGCTCTCTGGGAGGGCGGAAGGGGCCCGTTCAGTGCCCACACTACTAGCGCAACACCGAGGACTGGATCGCTTTTCCCAGAGAGCACCTCAGTGGCTGGGGGACGGCGGCAAATCTGCCTTGCCTCTCACACCCAACACGTTGGCCTCGCAGCCCAGCCGGGACTCCTCAGGGGGAAATTGTGCTTCCGGTGGAGGGAACGGGTTTAAAGGGGGAGGAGGACCTGGCTGACAGATGTCTGGAACACCCGGAGCTGGAAGGGCTCTTCCTGGCCCGGCGTGGACAGACGGAGCGGGCGTCTGGCGGACGCGGGAGCTGATGGATGCACCTTCACCAGAGTTCTCGGGCCACTCGCACCCTCAACTTTGTGTGGCGCAGGTTTGGGGCCTAGCCTCCTCCTTGTCCCCTCCCCCCCCTGCAGCGGCTCTCAGCCTTTTCTAGAACTGTCTGGAGGTGGGGCCAGTGCCCGTCCTTTCCAGGGCACACCAGGCTTTTGGGGTGGTCTCCACCTCACCTTGTTTACCTGGCGTCATGGGTAAACCGGCTCCTCCTTCCACCCACGCGGGCCCCTGGGCTCGGAGCCAGCAGGTTCTGCCCCTCTTCGGGGCCTCTCTGCCTGGGACGAGCTCGGCCCGGTGCGCAGTGGGGTCCCTTTCCATCCCCATACCATCTGGAGTGTCTTCCCCTGGGGAGGCTCCTTGCCCGCAGGGGAAGTGCAGTCTGTGAAGGGGCGGAGCCGAGCACCTGCTGTGTGGGTGGTCTCCACTGCACAGTGAGCCACCGCAGGTGACGACATGTGACTGTGTCTGTCTCTCCTGGTGAACGACCGGGTCGCCAGCACCGGACTCGGAGCATCTGCTGCACCCTGACCCCAGGCCCGGCACTGGGCTCAGCGTAGGGGGCTCAGCACACGGGCGTGCCTGGCACCCAGGGCTCTCATGGCACCTGCCCCCCTCCCCCCACTTGGGTGTCAGGACGCAGGGCGTCACTCTGGAGACATGATATGTTGGGTCCCCAAATAAGGTCCTGTTCTCAGCTGTGGAGTCTTGTCTTTTAATGGAGCAGAGAGGTCCGCTTTGCTGTGGGAACAAGGAGACACGGTGTGCCCTACTCTCACTTCTCGTTTTCTGTCCCTCGTGATGGTTCCACCCCGTGGGCCTTGCTGCCTGGGGGAGACTGCCCCTCCCAGGCTGGCTGACGTTCCCACCGTGGGCACACCAAGCCATCTCAGTCCCACTCCCCCACACCTGGTCAGTCCCGCTGTCCCGCATCACCCAGGCCAGCGCCAGACCGTTGGGGACCCCTGCTGGTTGTGGCCATTCGGTCCAGCCACCCTGAACCTGCTCACCGCCCCTCCCCCATTCTATCCCGTGAGGACCCCATGAAGGCTGGGCCAGGCTTCTCCTTGCTCCGTTCTGTCTCCTGTCAGACCCCTGCCCTCAGACCCCTGTGGTGACGTGGGGGGCAGGAGAGAGGTTTCATGCCCCTTGTTTTCAGGGAATTGTAACATTGCACTCTTCTCTCAGTGGTATTGGCCTGTACACGTTGTCACTTTGTCACTGTAAACTGATGATGGGCCATCTGTTGCCACCAATTAACACCAATGGGAGTCCCCAGGTTGAGGTGCAGTAAAGAAGACAGTGCAGAGAAGCTCAGTGGTGACACAGCAGGGGTGGGGGACAGCCCTGGGGCCAGGCCCCGCTCTGCCAGAGGCTCTGCTTTGCTGGAAGGGAGTCTTCAGTCCTGGATGAAAGGGAAGTGCACTTCCAGAGCCTGAGGGCAGCTGGCTGGTGAGACAAGTCCCCGCCCCCGTCCCTGATTGGTCCATCCTCACGCAAATGGGGGCTCTCAGTCCTCACAGATTGGTAAATCCAAAAGACACTGTCCTGATTGGTCAGAATGGAACTTCTCTGATTGGTTGGAGCTACACGGCTCTGATTGGACGGGGAAAGCCTCAGTCCTATTGGTTGACACAGGATGGGGGACTCCTCTATGCGGGCTGCTCAGCCGCAGGACCCAGTGCAGGCGGGCGGCTCAGGGTCCGCTGCCCCCGAGGGCAGGTTGGTGAGAGGCCCCTGGGCAGCAATGGTGGCGAGGCTCCGCCTCTTAAAATCTGAGCCAGGGAGCCGCGGGGGCCCTTGTAGCAAGTGTCCTCATCTTCTTCCTCAGGGTGCGCACGCAGTCCGTTTGCAGATTAAGACCTGGGCACTAAAGCCGTCATGGGGGATAGGGCGAACTTTTCTAGAGAGGTGGGCCGGGGTGAGGAAGGCTGGCAGGGCCCACTGAGTCCTGTGCAGGAGTCCCTGCCCCGGTGGCGGGGAGACTGCCCCGGGCAGTGGGGCTCCGACAGTCCCTGGCCGGTGCCCCTGGGACCCCACCCACGGCTGGGCCCTGCTCCCCATGGGCTCCTCCTGTCTCAGTCCCGCAGCTTCCCCCAATGGCTTCGCGGTGTCTGCAGCAGACAAGCGTCTGTACGTGAGCACAGGCCTTGTTTTCTGGAAGGCGGCCGGGCCGAGAGCCCACAGCAGCTCGGCTGGGCCATTCAGTCCTGTCGTGCTTGTGAAATCCGGGCATCTCTTTATGATAATAAGTAATCAAAATTCAATGAATATCATAGTGAACCCTGCTAATAAAATGCAAAGTCTGCATCCGCAGAGCCATCAGCTGGGCACACTGGTGTTTGTTCTGAGCTCCCCGGGGAACAGGGACCGGGAAGGGGGGCGGGGAGAGCCAGCGCCAGGCGGCTGCCTGGCGGGGCTCCTGCCTCGCCCACCGGCAGCCCCGCCTGCCAGCTCCCTGGCTGTTGGCACTGCGATGGCTTCGGCTTCCGCAGGGTAACCCCACAAAGAAGTCTCTTACAACGCGCCTTTGAAATTCTGGCACTGTCGCCTCCAATAAAAGCCGTAGAAGGGAAATTTCAATAAGATAACTCAAGAACATTTAATTTTCTGCTCCTTTGGATTTGCTATCTTATTACAGTCATTCAGTTAGCTAATAAATGTCCAATCCTGTCCAATCTTCATAGCAAGCGGAGAGGCTAGGATTTAAATAATCGGATGGAATGCCTGGGGGCAGCTTTTAGCCGCGTCTGCCAACAGAATCGGTGGGTGCGGCGTCGGCCCCACTGCCCCAGCTGCTTCCTCTGATCCCGGCCCGCCCTCCCACCCTGCGGGCTGCAGTCTGCCTGGAATGGGGGCCTGTGTGGGGTCCTGATTCCATTCGCAGGTGGGAGGAGGGGTCTGGGCTGGGAGCTGAGGGGACCTCGTGCGACCAGCCACACTGAAAAGGCTTCATTTTCTGGTTTTGACACAAAATCCACACCCTGCCTGCTTGGCGGTAACAGATGCAGCCCACTTACCTGGAGACGGCCGGTGGGCTAAGGTCTCAGGTGAGCAAGGCCTGTGCCTTTCTTGGGCCTGGGTTCAAGACACCCGCCCTGTGCTGGCGGGGCCACGGTGGGGCCTGGGTTTGATCATGTTTCCAGCCACCTGCCCAGAGGCCCTTCTGGAGGGCCTGCGAGGAGGTCCCAGGGGAGGGTCCCTCTGAGGCACCTTGAAGAGGCCCTGGCGCAAGTTGGTCGGTCCAGGGCGTGTAGCCAATGGTGCTGGTGCTGCTGGTGCCCGCTGAGTAACAGCCCTGGGGGTACAGGGCCGGGAGGGAACCCCTGCCCTCAGCAGGTCAGTCTGATGCTGGAGGCAGGCTCAGCCCGGCAGCTCCACACTGAGGGGCGGCTCTGAAAGGGGGAGAACCCAGGGCTCAGGGGCTGGGGGGCCCCCTCCCTGACTGGGCCCTGGGCTGAACAGTCAGGGGGCCTCAGCTTGGTGAGGGGTGGGGGGCAGAACCACCATGCAGGCAGACATGGATTTGATCCTATACCCTCTGTGCCCCAGCCCCAGGCTCAGTGTGCCCAGTTGCCCCTCATGGGACATGGGATTGAAGCGGGAACTGCTGCTGGGGAACCGGGGCTGCACCTGTCCAGGGGCGTGGGGTGGGAAGGGCCGGGGGGGGGTCAGAGTGGGGAGCAAGGGCTGCGAGCTCTCCCGCCTGCCTCCACCCCTGCGGGGACGCAGTGAGCGCCACCTGTACTGAGCACCTGCTCTCTGCTCTGCCCACCCCACTTCCTGAAGCTGACACAAACAGAACCGGTCTCAACTAGATTCCGCAGCCATAGTGACCTACAAGTGACCAGCAGGGCGGGCTGGCCGTGCAGGTCCCGGGTCTGGTCCCTGTCCCCCTGGTGTGTGCAGCTGCGTGTGCATGTGTGTGCACGTGTGATGCAGTGCCCCAGGGCCCGTGACCGTCTGTGCACAGAGCAACACGCTCAGACACGCGTGCCCCTCTACGTGGGTTGGTTGCTGTGGGTTCTGGGCCTGTGTCGCAAATTGATGCAGGTGGAGACCCACAGTCACACGAATTTGCAGAAGTTGGGCAAAGCTGGGCTGGGCGTTCTGCTAGGGCCCCTCCCTGCTGCAGCGTTGGGGAGGGCTGGGCCTGGCCTGAAGGCCTGGGAGGAGCCCTGCAGGTTCAGGCTGCTGGTGCTGGAGGTGGGGGCGGAGCAGGGAGACCTGCAGCCCCTCCCCGGGACTTAGGCCACTGTACAGATGTGGCAACCGAGGCTGGAGGAGGGACATGCAGGACCGCAGAGGCCCAGGCCTCAGGGGCCGGGGTGCGGAGGGGAGCTGAGGTCTGGCTGCCCAGCCCGACCCCACAGGCAGCTCGGCCCGTCCCCTTGGGCCCCGACCGTGGGCCAGCCGCACAAGTGCTACTGCGTTTCTCTGCCAGGTTTTCCGATAACAGCCATGTAAACGGCCTGATGCATCAGACCCCAATCGATGTGCTTCTGCCCCGCGTGGGGTGCTTAATGCCCTGCTGCCGAGCCCGCTATCTGTCTGGGCCGGGAGAGCGATGGCTGTATTTCCCCCATAACTCCTGGCAGTGCCGTTCCGTTGTTTGCTTTGTGACACCGAGGTGCCGTCATTAATCACCTAGAGACGGGAGGCAGCGCATGGGTTTAAAAGCCGCCAGGACTCAGGCGGTCCCCACGGCCGCAGGGCAGGGGTGTGCTGCCCCCGGGAGCATTTGGGGGATTTCCGCATCGGTTCTCTTGCACCCTATGGGTGGGGCATGTTCTGGGGTCTCTCCGTTTGGAGTGGTGTTCTAGAAAGTTCCGATGGCTGGCTCAGTCCACTGCACAGGAGCCCCTGCCTGTCCCAGGAAAACAGATCACCACTGATTCACGGTCGTCTGGAGTGGGGATGACGTCACCGCCCACTGGCGGTCAGAAGCGCTGACTGGAGCCGGGTTCTGTATTGATGAACCATTTGTCACTGCTCAGCGGCCGCTGCCCTGTCCCCCCGCCCCCGACCGATGCTGGCCTGGCGTGTCACAGAAGGAGCCAGCCAGCCCTGGAGCGGCCGGGGTTTCCCCAGGTTCCCCCAGCGGCTCAGCTGCCCCCGCCGCGGCCTCGGCCTCCCTCTCCTGGTTTTGTTCCGAAGCTCAGGCAACGGGCAAGTCTCCGGCTCCTCACGCTCTGCGCCCCCCGTCGAGTGGCCTGTGTGCGAGGCATCCCGACCTGCAGAGAGTTTTTATGAGTTTATTTGAACCAAAGTGATGACAGTCACCGGGGAGCAAAACCTCAGTGGACTGAGCAACGCCCCGGAGACCGGCTTTTAGCACCTGATTTTCTTATTTTCACATTAGAATCAGAGGAGATGTCAGTGGTTCCATGAGAGTCACTGGTGATAGATCTGGGGGGGGAGGGGGCAAGCGGGGAGACCCCTGGGGGGCCGGGTAAAATGTCAACGGAGAGACCGGGCCTCTCTCCCTGGGCGGGTGCAGGCTGGTTAACGTCACAGCACACAGGGGTGGTGGACGGGGGGCAAGGTGACAGCAAGGAGAGGCGGAAGAGTCAACAGGTTGAACAGCGAGAGCCACGGGGGAGGGCGCTTTGCGTGGATTAAAAACCAAGTGGAGGACCTGTGAGAAACTAAGGCTCCGAGAGCAGGGCAGCCGGCGGGGGCTGGGGGAGGTGCCCCGAGAGTGCCCTCCGTTCTCCCCCGCCTTCCAGGGCCTTCAGTCCCCTCGGGGCACCGGGTGCTCCCTGCCCAGCTCCTCAAAGCTCTGGGTCCCCTCCTCTGGAGGGCAGAAGAACGGCTCCCCAGCGAGGTCCGCGCCAGTCCCTGGAACCCAGGGCCACGTGACATCACAGGGCAAGAGGGCATTGCTGCCGTGGTGAGTCAGGGACCGAGCAGGAGTGACCCCGGGTTATCCGGGGGGACGGTTTTGTCACAAGGGTCCTGGGTGGGCAGGGCTAGTGTGAGACGAGAACCTAAGGTCCTCCAAGGATGTGACTTCTGGCTCTGTCCAGGGCCCCCAGGACAGGGTGCTGGCCCACAGGGAGCAAGACCCCCAACCTTGGGGACTTGGGGACCAGGAGCCTGGCCTGGCAGGGTTGGGTCCAGCACTCCAGAGAGACCCCTCGCCCCCTTGCCAGGTCTCCCAAGGATGGTGAGGTGGCTGCAGGTGGCCAGTGTGAGGGGCCCATGGTGGCAGAGCCATGACAGAGGTCGCATCCCACCCCGGCTGAGCAGAGGGTCAGCGGTGATTTTATTCGCATGTGTTCTGGTTTAGGCCAGTGAGGCCCAGAGAGGACACATGACTTGTCCCAGGTCCAGGTGGCCTTCTGAATCCGAGTCTGGCGCTGATGGTTCTGTCCCCGGCTGTGGGGGCCTGGGGTCCGGCTGACGCCCGGGTCCCCTGCAGGTTTCTGACTCTGTCCAGAGAGTGCCCTGCCCCTCCCTGTCCCCCTGTTGTCCCCACATCGTCCTGCACAGCCACGTGGATCTGTGGCGTCTGGGATGAAGTAAGGGGGCAGGGGACACAGGGAGAGAGCAGAGAAGACGTGAAGGAGGAAGCGGACATAGCAGGGTCTGAGCAGGAGGCGGGTCTAAGACAAGACGGATGCTCGGGGAGCGAGGAGCAGCCACAGTCAGGGCCGGCGAGTTGCATTTTTAACGAAGCCCCACTGCTGAGCCGTGATGGAGAGACCACGTGTCGCACAAAGCCATGGCGCGGGCTGCGCAGCGCGCGGGCATCCATCACCGGGCGCGAGGCGGGAGGACGCCGGCCCAGTAATTTATGGTTTACGCTGTTCTTCGCTCACTTTAAATTATGCCGGAGGTGGGAGCGGAGCCCCGACCCCGCCCCGGAGTCGGGCGGTGGGCCGTGTGCACATCTGCTCCTGCCACTTCCGGAGGGCGGAGGGCAGAGGGCTCCCTGTCTCAAGGCTGGCCAGGACTCAGGGCTGTGCCCATGGGCCACAGGGACAGCTGTGCAGCCCCTTTGGCAGGGGGCGAAGCCTCACCCCGAGTGCCCCCCGCCTGCACCACGTGCTGCCCCTCCCGCCTGCCACCCTGCCCCTTCCTCATCTCTGGAGCCTGTCCCCTGCTGCCTGCCCCCAGAGGGGCATTGAGTTCTGAGCCCAGGACTTGGCTGAGGCCTTAGGATCCTTCCCCAAACTGCTCTGTGACAGCCCCTTTCCTGGGACACTGGGTTCTGTCCCTGTCACGTGCCGATCTACCACCCAAGACCCTTTGTCTCATCTGTGCACGCAGGGAGCGAGGCCTGCCTCTCCTGGCTGCAGTGAGGACTCCCGGGGGATGGGCCTAGGGCTTGGTCCCGCCCTCAATGAGCCAGCCCCTCCCTTGGCCCAGCCCCACTGGTGGGTGGGCAGAGTCCTGAGACCTGAGGGCCTGCTGGCACCTGCCTGGGTCAGTGCCCCCCGGGTGGTCTGGCCTCTTTGGTGTTTCCCCAGGTGAGTGGGACCTGGTGACTTTGCATCCCCCCCAGGTCCATGCCCTGCCCTGTGCCCAGGAAACCAGTCCCGGGGGCGGTAGCCCCAGGGTTGCAGCCTCGGGCAGTCCTGTGGGAGATGGGGGCAGGAGAGTCTTGCTTGCTCCCTGGGGCTGCCCCTGGCCACGTCCCTCCCGCTCCCTCCTGAGGCTCCAGCGCCTCTCCCACCTGCCCTCCAGCCTGCGGGAGGCCCCATCCAGGCCAGGGTCCCCCGGGCCGGCTGCCCAGGGGTGCCCTGGTTTCTGTAAATAGTCCTCATCAATTTCCCGGTTCAGCCTCTGAGGGGAGTTCTGGATCCTGCTGGGGACTTGATTCTTCTTCCAAAGTGGCGTCGTGATTAATTTGATGTATTTAATTACTAAGAGGACATCATCGCTCTTCTACTTGGCTCTCAACCCCGCCCTCTGGGCCTGGCTGTGGCTCCTCCCCCTGCCCAGGGCCTCCCTGCCGAGTCCGCGGTGGGGGGTGGGGGGGGGCGCAAGAGCTGCCTCTCCCGTGAATGTTACAAATTACGTCCATTTGGTGAGGAACTCACAGTGTATTGAGGAAATCTCATTTCCCTGATTCAGCCCCGCCGAGGAGGGCCACCGTGAGCACACCGGGGACCCTCCCCTGGGAGCCGGTGGCCATGGACCCTCTTACCAGAGCCCCTGAGGTGTGTGGCCCCTTGAGGAGCCCCCACCCCCACCTCCCTTTCCTGCGCCGCCCGGGCTGCCGTTCACTTGGTCAGACAGCCTGGCCCTCGGGCCCTCGGGTCCCGATGGGTATAGACGCTGAGCCCCCCTGGTCTGCCCTGTCGCCTGGCCTCCTTCTCCCGGCTCAGGGTCATCATTTGGAGCTTGATCTTGAGCCCCACACCCCACGTGAGCCCCGACCCCCAGCCTGGGGGGAGTGTGAGCGGCTGTGAGTCACTTGTCACAGGGCTCCCGCTGGCAACGTCCCGCCTGGTTCTGGCCCATTTCCCGTTGGCATAATCGGCCCTGTGCCTTTTTTCCAGGCAAACGGCAGCAGCGTCTTGCGGAACAGATAATCAATTTCAGTAATAAGTTAAATGGGTTTGCTTTTGTCTCCAGAAAGTCTCCCACTGGGAGAGGAATTTTTAAAAAGACTCCTGGGTTGAGTTTTACTTCTGAACTCAGGCCTCCGACTGCTTCCGAGCTAATTGAGTGTAGAGCATGAATAAACATGGCAGCCGCCTCTCACACGCACTCCACGTGCGGGGCGGGAGCCCGCGGGGGGCGCTGGGGGGCCGCGGGGCGAGCCCCTGCAAATGCCTCGGGGCCCGGGGGCGAAGGACACGCTGCCGCTCTTACCACTTGCGTTTAAATGTCACTTCCGAGCCAGATGGCTTCCCCTGGAAACATCACGCCTGGCTTCCAAGACGTGGGGTTGCTGTTTGGCAAACACGGCAGACCTGAGCCGCCCGAGAGAATGTCAGACAGACGGGCCGGGATCCTGCGGCGCCTGGGAGTCACCCAGGGCCTGCGGCCTTGGGGGATGTTCCCGTCTGTCCTCCCCGTGCGTGCGCATCTTGCTTGTACCTCTGTCCTCGGGGCTTTGGAGGGACACGGTCTCTCGTGTTGGTAAGGGTTTGCTCGGTGACTGGGCGAAGGAGGGCCGTTACCCCGGGTCATTTGCCTCCCAGTCCGAGGATGCACGTCTCTGGGAACCAGTGAGAGCTTTGCCGCGGTTTCAGCGTGCGCTGTCTGCGCACCCCACACACCTAGAGATACCAACAGGAATCTCAATCGGGCGCTGCCGTCGGGGCTCCTGAGGTGGGGTCTATGTTCCCGGGAGGGTGGGGGTCCTGCGTGGGCCGCCCTCCTCTGATTGCCCCTCAAGGTGCCCGCAAACGCCTTCCAAGCATGACCTGGGACCTGGGACCTGGGGCCTGAGCTCAGGGCACGCTGGCTGCTGGCGGCTCTTCCGTGGAGAGCTCAGGCCGCTGACTTGCCTTGAGGGGCCGTTTGGTATTAAAACATGGTCTTCACACGCTGGACACGCAGCGCTGACGGGTTGCTCACTCATGAGGGACGGGCGTGAACGGGAGAAGAGCACTTTGTCCCCTCTGCTCACTCACTGAGTGAGAAGGCAGAACAAGAAACCGCACCGCCTAAGCTCTTCGGTTTCCTCTCTCATTCCCAGAGAGCAGCGCTGCGGTGAAGTCCGCACGTGATGTGTCTTCCCTGTGCGCGCTCAATGCAGGCCCCTCACTGGGGCGGGGGAACGTTTTATGCTGGACGTAAGGGTCAGCATTTTGTCATTTAGGGAGAAAGGCAGCTAATTGACCCGCCCACCTGCTCATCCGCCCATCCACCCACCAACCCACCAACAAATCCATCCAACCGACCAACAAATCCAACCAAGTAACCAAGCAACCAGAAACCAGTCAACTCAGAACTAACCAACCAATCAACCAATTAACCAACCAACCCAAAATCAAGCAAGAGAAAGCAAGCAGGCAACCAACCGACTAAGCAAGTAACTGAACCACATTCCTGGTGCGCTGGGGACAGGCAGGGGACTGGGCTACTGCCCTGGACGAGGGTGCAGACGCGTGTGGGAAGTGTTCATGGGCAGGGTCAGTGCTGAGCTCCTTCGTCCTCCTCCTGCCCACTGTCCGTGACGTGGCCCGTCCCTGTGCTTCTCGCGGGGTGTCTCGGTCTCGCCTCCGCCGGCCCCACTGACCTGCGTGTGCTGTGCCCACTGCCCGAGAGGCCACGCTGAGCTTGGGGCCTTCCTCACCGACAAGCTGGGGCCGGCCGCCCCTCTCAGAGTCTGGGGTCCCCCATATATAAAACAGGTGCAGCAGACACACCCCTGAGGGCTGCCAGCGGATGGCGCGCAGGGACCGGTGCAGTTTCCTGTGCGCCGTAGACCCGAGGGGGGCGGCCTGTAGCTGTCACTGCCGTTCCTTTGAACCAAGCCCAAGGCCCGAGGGACCACCTGTGTCTCTTATCTCTTAGAACGTCACCCTTTCCCAGATTAGCGAGGAGCTCGCTTTGCCCCTGACTTTGTGCTGGGGTTCATGGCGCCTCTGTGCAGATGAGGGTGCGCTGAGGGGCGGCCCTGGCGGGGTGGACGGAGAGCCAGCATCTCCCCGTCCCCCTGGGAGAGAGCCCATCCTGTACTCTGCGAGGGCTGCCCCCAGCCTGCAGATGGGATTAGGGGGGCGGCGCGCTCGCCCTGGTTCTGCACACAGACGCTGCAGCTGCAGCTGCAGACGGAGCGCCGGCAGGACCCCAGGGGCGAATCTGGCCCCGCATCACGCCGCGCCAGCAGCCTTGGCAGCAACCGGAGCCTCGCGGGCCAGGCCCTTGTTTCAGGGAAGAGAAATGCCGCCACAGCCGATGAAAAGGCCCAGCGGTGCCCGCCTCACACCTGGCCGAGGAAGGAAGGTGCTCCCGGAGAGCCCCGGCAGGCCCGTTCCCAAACCCGCCCCTTCAGATCCGTGCCGCCCACTGAGCCCAGGGAGCGGGCCCAGGGCCCAGGAACGGACGATCGCTGTCCCTGGGGGCACCCCCAGGAGCCCTGGCCTGGGTTCGCTGCTTTGTCTGTTTGCTTATTTAGTGTGGAAGGGAGCCCAGCCCGCCTCCCGCTCCCTGCCCAGGATGCCGATGGCACTTACTTTCTAACAGTGCCTCAGATGGAGGTCACCCCCTGCTCCTTCCCCGGCGTGGGGAGGGGCCTTGGCCTGCAGGGTGTGGGCAGGCTCCGGAAGTGGGTGGACGACCGCACCTGTGCAGGGCGGGGAGCCCAGGTGTTGCCAGGCCTGGTCCCCCAGGTCTAGGGTCTAGCACCTCCTCCTCTGGGGAGGCCCTAAGGTAGGGGCGTCAGACTCATTGTCACCCGGGGCCACATCAGCCTCGCGGTTTTCTTTAAAGCGCCAAATGTAACTTTAGGGCTGTATAAACGTAACTGCTCCTTAACAGTTAAGCGAGAGGTCAGCGCTGCTGTCAGGTAGAAACAAGGTGCTTTGTTGCCCCTGTGCCCTAAGGGCTTCTGGGCGGACTGAGCCCCGCCCCTCGGCAGGTCCACGGGTTGGGGGCGGGGGAGCAAGGCTTCTGAGCACGAGCGTCCTGTGCCCGCGCCCAGAGACACCAGTGCCTGCACTTCCTGTGTCCTCCCTGGGACCCACCTTCGGGGCACCCGTTGCTGCACACGTCCCCTCCCCACCTCCGCTCCCACCTGTCCTGGCTTCTCAGGCTCCCTGGCGACACCCACTCTTCTTCAAGGTCTGTTAACTTGGCTCCTCCTTGGGGAAGCCTCCCCGGCCCCTCCCCCTTCGCACCCTGGTTGGAATCTGCCCATCTGGCTTCAGCTTCCTGCACCCAGCATGCTGGGCACGCCTCTCCTGCGCCTCTCCTGAGACTGGTTTCCCAGGGAGACAGAGACACAGAGAGAGAGGGAGGGAGGGAGGAGAAGAGAATGAGACAGATTTCACTACATCCCACTTGGCCGGTCTCCCCTGACCACGAGCCTAGCCCCTGCTTGCCTGCTCCTTGGCCAAGTGGCGGCCAGTGCCCACCCAGTGCCCAGGACCCCAGGACCCCAGGACCCCAGCTCTTGAGGTCCTGGCCGCAGGCCTCTTGCACTCACTCGCTCCTGGACTGCGCCGCCCCGTCAGTTTTGGAGGAAGTACCCAGGACCCAGGAAAGGCGAGGAGCCGATGACCTGTCTTGGTTCTCGGCGGGTGCTCTGCACACTCGGCCTCCCTCCCAGCCAGGCTCCCGAGCAGGTGGGCTGGCGTCTGCAGCCTCAGGGCCTGCGTCTTCCCACCAGCGAGCTGGCTTTGCCACGGGAAAAGCACATGTGGGAAGATGACTTGAATCCATAAATCCCGTTCCACTGGGGCCACTGATGTGCAGAGAGGAGGCGTCAGCGTGTGGCCCGGGGTGACTCGCTCGGCGCTCCGATTGTTTATTTGCCCCTGAGAGTGCTCACCAGGGACGACAAACTTGGTGTTGCGGATGGGCCGGCCCTGCTGGCAGAAGGCGGGCTGAGCACGCTCCCACGGTGGAGTCTGTGCAAACTCCTCCGTCCGGTCATTAGGGAAAGTGGTGGATTGGACTGCACGCAGCCCCACCGTGCTGCGGGAGCACTGCTGTCTCGTCGTGGGCCCCGTGGGTCAAAGCCCCAAGGTGGGCAGGGGAGGCCCCCGCGGGAGTGAGCTGCCCGCAGCCCCTGCTCACTGCCCCCAGACCAGCAGCATCCCTCAGTCCTCCCTCCCCTGGCCCGAGGGGGCGCCATTCCATCACCCTGAGTTTACAGAGGGCCAGCGACTTGCTCCGGACCGGGCACCCAGGTACCCACTCCTGGACAGAGACAGGGAAGGGGGCTGTAGCCCCTCCTGCAGGGCCTGCTGCCCAGTGCAGGGGGTGCAGTCAGGCAACCCCAGCCCCCTGCTGTGTCCAGGACCCCTCACCGCTCACCTCCCAGCCCCGAATCTCTGAGCTGGTCTCCCAGTTCCAGATCGCTGCATCCAAGCCGCGCCTCTCTCTTCCAGCTCCCGGCGGGCGCCGCAGCTCTGGGCCGCTCCCTGGGAACCCAGTCCGGCCAGGGTGGGTGCTGTGCAGGCTGCTTCATCCTGTTCCCCCCGACATCTCCCTGGAGCGGCTGCTGTTGCCGTCACCCATGTCCCCAGGGAGTCACCCTTCCCGGGCACAGGCAGGGTTGCCTGTGCTGGTTGCCCCCTGGGCTGGCTGTGTCTGCAGTAGCAGCCGAGGCCCGGGGCAGGGCCCAGGGAGCGCCCCGGCAGCTCCAGGATGAGGGATGCTGGTTGGGATTCTGGGGAACACCACGCCCCAGGGTGAGGGGTTCGGGTTTTGCAGGAAGAGTGTCTGCAGACACTTGTTTCTGGCTGAGGGGCCGCAGCAGAGGGTGAGGGCCTTCGAACAGGGGACACTTACTGCCTTTGACGCCGAGGGACTTGTTCTGAGGTTTCGCCCTCCCGGGGTCCCTTCGTCACCGGGCTGGGTGCTGTGACCAGACAGTGTCCTGAGTAAGGGGTTCCTGGCAGGGCCAGGTGGGGAGCAGGGGCTGCTGGGCCCTGGTCCCCTCCCGCAGGGGCCCCCCACCCCGCGGGGACCCCTCTGTACCCAGAGGGGTGCACTCCGCCTGCCTCATCTCAGCTCTTTTCCTCCCACCTTGTAAAATTTGTCATTTGCTTTTAAATGTAGTTTATAGTGTTTTGCAAGGATCACATTTCTTATTTTTATGTGGTAAAGCAGTAAACCCATGCACCGTCCCTGTCACGGAGCCTCTCAGGGATGCCGCCCACGGGCGGGCCTCCTCTCCCCAGGGCAGAGAAGCCACTGCCTCCGCTTCCTGCAGGGCCCGAACGGCCGCCCTGCCTCACCCTCGAATATTTCATTGGCCAAGGAGGTGAAGCTGCATTTGCCCCTCACGGTCCCGGGGACCACCATCCCGCTTTCTGTCTCCACGAAGCTGCCTGCACCAGGGGCCCTGGCAGGTGGGGCCGTGCCCCAGGATGTGCTCCCGGCTCATCCGTGTTCGTTATGTGTCAGAATGGCTCATCTGTGTTCGTTACGTGTCGGAACGCCACGCCTCTCAGGGCCGAGGACGTGCTGCCGTGCGGATGGGACCCACGCCTCCATCCTGGGGCACGTGGGCTGCCACCGCCTCGTGGTGGCCCTGACCACAGGGCAGGGACCTCACGGTGGGCCTCACCTGACTGTTCCCCACGTGGGCTCAAGTACTGGCGGCTCGTTCCACCCGCAGCCCCGGTGCGCCACGGAGATCTGGGGACTGACCGACTGACCCGGCCCCTGTGGACCCCTTGCTCCAGAACTTTCTACCGAGCATGCTCTTCCCTGCCCCTTTCTCTCAGGGCTCCCTGGCGAACGCCCCACAGGGCTCCAGCGTTCAGAGGTCCGCACCAGGCTGCCGGCCCCTCCCAGGCGTGCGGGTCCGTAGGACCAGGAGACAGACCAGCTCGCAGACAGAGGCGGGGGACACTCTGCTGGAGTCCCTGCTTATGGAAATAAACCCCGAGAAGGTGACAGACCCTGGTCAAACTTACAGCCGACCCTGAACCACCGTCCTGGAGAGGGTCCAGAGAGCAGCGGTTTCCACGGTAACCAACAGCGTCACGTTGATTCAGTGCCACCACGGACATAAATGGGCTGCAGGCCGGGGCGCCGCGGGCCCTGCTGGCAGCCACGGGGGGACAGTGGCTCTGTCCCATGACCTCTCTTTCCCTCCGCTTTCTCCCCAGCGGCAGAGCCAGGTCGTTCGGGCCGGGTGACCCCTCACAGGAGGTGCCGTCCCCTCAGAGCATCCTGGCTGGGTGGGTCACGCCTGTGCTGGGCGGAGGGGACTTCCCCCTGCAGGAGGTGCCCACCTCCCCTCGCCTGGAAACCTGGGGATGCCCAACCAAGGTCACGACACTGTCGCCCCAAACGCTGTGTGCGAGGTCGCGTCTGCGTGTGGCCCTGGGACACATGTGTGTGCCTGCCTCTCCCTCCTGAGTGTGTCCTGCTTCCTGGCTGCGGCTCCCCCCAGCAGGCGCTCGGGCACTGGGTCCTCCCCCACCCCCGCTGGCATCTTTCAGGGTCCTCGCCTGCTCCTGACACCCTCCGTCACCTTCCCTGGGTCCAGGTCCGGTCCAGTTCCGGTACAATCCCCTGCCAAGCCAGGACGCCCAGGGCGCAGCCGCGAGCAGCCAGGAGGGGGGCTGGTTGGGGACGGAAGGCGACCTCCGCGTGGGAACCGGGAATCAGGCAGGCAGAGCCAGGGGCTCTCGCTTAGAGCTGCTGGGTTATTTCCTAAACGAAACAGCACACACCGCTCTTCACGAGCCAGGCAGGGCTGACTGAACCCTGGGTCCGAGGCCCGACCTCCGACCCTCGCTGTACCCCCGACCCCCCCGACCCCAGTGCTGCGTCTTCTCTCACCCTCTGCGCGGGGTGGGAATTGGATGGGGGCCCCGTGTGTGAGTCTCCCCCCACCCTGTCACTGAGTCATTCACTGCGGTGACTTCAGTGCTCATGTGAGAGCACCCCACAATGCCCCCGGGGCCCCCCTTGCTGCCCGGGCCGCCCCCCTTCCTCCCAGTAGCACTGGAGCAGGCTGGCGTCTCTTCCCCTCACAACAGAACGAAACCAGCTAAAGCGGCGCCGATGACAACAACCCCCCCGCCCCCCCCCCCCCCA
>PVJI01024339.1:0-22089 GCA_004026765.1 Micronycteris hirsuta
ACGTTTGAATAGACAGTTTACAAATTAGGCATGTCACTAGTCAAGAAAGAAGTATAACAAAGTGCTCAACGGTATTAGTCACCAGGGAGCATGTGGAGCGCTCATGCATTGCGGGTAGGGGTGCACAGCCACCCTGGAAAAGCAGTGGCAGCAGTTCCACTGCCAGGTGTTTATTTAAGAGAAATAGAAATACATGTCCACAAAAGTCATCTATACAATGTTCATGGCAAAAAAAGAAAGAAACCTCATAGACAGACAACAGTATGGTGATTACCAGAGGGAAAGGGGATGGGGAGAGGTGGGAGAGGGGGACAAATGGTGATGGAAGGAAACGACTTGGGGGGTGAACACATAATACAACTGCAGATGATGTATTATAGAATTGTACCCCCTGAAGCCTATGCAATTTCATTAACCATTGTCACCCCAATAACTTTAAATTAAAACATGTTCATGGCAGCTTTATTGATAATAACCCCAAACTGGAAAAGCCCGGGTGTCCATCAATAGGAGACTAGGGAAACTGTCTGATATATTCATACACTGGAACACTACTCAGCAGCGAACAAACAAATACATGTAATGGCATGTAATAAATCTCAAAAACATAAAAAGACATGAAAGAACTCAGACACAAAACACTTTATGCTGTGTGCTCCATTTACATAAAGTTGTAGAATAACACATCACAGTGACAAAAATCAGCTGTGGGCATGAAGAGAGGGGAAGAATGCTGACTGAGAAGTGGAACCAGGGAACTCTGCGTTGATGGAAATGTTCTCTCTCTTGGTAGGGGTATGGGTTACGGGTTACATAGGTACAGTGATTTGTTAAAACCTATCATATAATAGACTTGCGATCTATGCCTTTCACTATATATGTTATAATATTAAATTTAAAAATTTTACCCAAAAAATGACAGTGTTTTCCCATCTCTTACTCTGATTATCTTTTTTTAATTTTAAGTGTTGGACAGCTTAGTCCCACTATACTGAGCCTTTCAGTAAATGTTAGTTCCTTTTTTTCTTCCTATCCCACCCCTCTCAAAGTCCTTTCCATCCCATTAGCTTGATATAAATGTGGAGTCAGGCATTCCAGGTAGTAGTTAGTAGCAGTAGTTCATTCATTCATCATGCATTTGCTACTTGCTTTGGATAGTGAAAATACAGAGGAGGTGGTTAATTGTGTTAACAGGCATTTCAGAAGTAGAATGGGTGGGATGCGGGAATTTCTGGAGAACTCAGATAAGGTTGGTGGAGAAGAGGCTCAACTGATTTCCTTCTAGTATAGTATTTGGAATCGAACCAAGAAATGGGGACATTGATTATTTTCCTTTGAAGGGATTAGCCTTATCTTTACAAATATAAACATAAACTAGCTGTTTCTGCCTAAGAAATTTGTTTCTTATAAGTTTTGCACCTTAAAAAACTATTTGTATCATAAAAGACCCAAATCATATCTGTTATCTGAATGTACAATACATCTGCCCATGGATGCTGAAATTGTTTTTAGAAAATACCACTTTGTGCTCTTTGATCCTAGCTGGCATGGCTGACACCACTGGTACAATATTGGCTTACTTGGTCTCTTCTTTCTTTTTCCTCCAATCAGTTTGACAAAGGCTACTCTTACAACATCCGTCATAGCTTCGGAAAGGAAGGCAAGAGGACAGACTACACACCTTTCAGTTGCATGAAGATTATTCTGAACAATCCGCCAGGCCAAGGGGATTATCATGGTAAGTGCTTCCACTTGATGTGTTTGGGAAGTAAAGAAATGCACGAGCTCTGCAGGAAACACTGAAATGGGGTAATGGCATTTTGCATTACTGACAGGAACTAGTTTCCAGATTAGGTCAGTTATCAGTGTCAAGCCAGAGCCCCATTACTCTTCTGCCAATTTGTCATATTGCTGAACTAGGTCAGGCAAGAGAAGGGCATTCAGCTTGCTGCAGTCTGTTTGGGACCAGGCTCTTTAGCTCTCAGTACCCACCCCAAACCTCCCCCACCCCTAAAGGGCTGTTCTCTGTCTTTCTCGTGGTCTGTGGGTATCTTAGAAGACTAACACAAGTTCTTCAAAGCTTTTTGAAACTGAATACCTCAAATGTTAGAATAGTAGTAGATTGATTAATTTTCAGAAGACTACGAGGAAGTGTGTTTTATTCTCATTACTGTCATCTGATTAACAAACGCAGATTAAGTCAGGAATTTCACAAATCATGACGGTATCAAACAGCTATCAATTTGCCTGAGTTATAGGTTGAATATATATATATAGGATATATAGAACATATATATGAATATATAAATATATATGTTATAAATATGTTAAATATATAAATATGTTAAATATATACGTTAACATAAATATATATTCTATATATATTAATGTTAAACTATTTTCTATAGATTAACTATAGAAACTATAGTTAAACTATTAACTATTAGTTTAACTATTGGTTAAACTATTAACTATTAGTTTAACTATTGGTTAAACTATTAGTTAAACCAATAGCTTAATGTTAAACTATTAAACTATTTTCTATAGATTTCTGAGTTCAGCAACCCTTTCTCTAAAATAGTTCCCTGGGCATACCTGGCAAATCTCTTCATTTGTCCGGCATGTCAGAAAGTGGTTTAATAATCCACATGAATACATTTTCTAGACTACCAGAGTTCACTGCGGTGTGTGTCAAAGTTTTTTTGTTTTAGCAGCTTAAATGAAACTTTTTGAAAGATCACACACATTTAGATTATTAAAGATCATGTAATCACAGAATTTTAAGAAAGATGCTACATTTGTATAGAGCATTTAAAAAATGCTTGTATGTTCATATTTAATAGATGAAAAGGTAGCCCACGTTGGTAGTGTAAATAGTGAGTGATTCTTATCACTTGTCAGTCACTTAATGTACCTTTTAGAAACGCATCTTCTCAGGCCCTGCCCTCAGACGTACAAACTCAGATGTGTTTACGAGTTCCCCGGATGATCTTTATGTTTTCTGAACTTTGAAAACTACTGGCCAACACTTCTGATTGAGTAAGCCTGTAGCATTTCTTAGCAGTCACAACAGGCAAGTAACTTAGATTCAGTTTGGCCAACACTCCTCCCAGGGATTCTCCTGTCAGTTTCTAGGTCCTAGCATTTTTTACTATTTTGTTGACTTTTATTACCTTAAATGCAGGATTTTATAATTATTAGTCCTGAAAAGCTGTATCTTATTTATTCCAGTCTATGTTGTTTGTTTTACTTTGTTTTTAATTGGAACCATCAGTTAAAAAATATTATACTTAGCAAACACTCAATGATTTCATATTATTTATAGACACAATTATCTATCTTTTTGTTAAAATTAAAACTTCATTTTTTTAGAGCAGTTTTAGGTCCACAGCAAAACTGAGCAGAATGTAGAGTTCCCAGACGGCTCCTGCTTCATACCCGAGCGGCCGTCCAGCTCTCGGAGCGCTTAGTTCCGTGTGAGCGGAGAGGGCGTGTCATCGGCCGCTAGATGCAGCTGTTTACGGATATCGGTTCTATCCAGTTGATGGTAGCTCACTGACGTCGAAAGTGATTATTGATATAATTGGATTAACATCTCCAGTATTTGCTACGGTTTTCTATTTGTTGCCCTTTTTCTTTGAATCTGTTTTTGTTCTCCATACTTTTCTGCCCTTTGTGGTTTTTATTGAGCATTTTACCTTATTACCTGTTTTCTCCTTTCTTAGCATATCTTTCCATATGTATTTACACTTGCTTTATGTTACATTTTTAATCGCTTTACTTTTCTAAGAGTTTTCGCTATACATTTCTATTAATCCAAGTCTCCTTTCAAATCACATTATGCCATATCATGGGTAGTGCAAGACTGTTTTAATACTGAAACATTTCTAATTCCCTTATATCATTCTGTCTTTCATTTCATTTATACATAAACACACGTACACCAGTGCATAAGTAATGTAATCAAATGCATTGTTCCTATTATTTCAAACAAATTTATCTCTTACATCAATTAAGAATAAGAAAAATAAAAATGTTTAGTTTATTTTTCCTATCATTCTTTGATGTTCTTTTCTTTATATAGTTCTTTCTTTATCTAGTTTTGGGCCTATTCCATTTTATTTCCTCTTGAAGACCTTCCTTTAACATTCCTTGCAGTGCAGGTCTGCTGGCAACAGATTGCCTCAATTTTTGTTTCTCTAAGAAAGTCCATTTCTCTTGTTTTCACTAATAAGTTAGCAGGGTGCAGAAGTCTAGGTTTGTGGGTACAGGGCACAGAAATCTAGGCTTTATTCTCAATGCTTTAAATATTTCACTCCATTCTCTTCTTGTTTGCATGCCTTCTGAGAATGCTAGATGTTCTCTCTGCTCCTCTATAGCTAAGCTGTTTATTTTCCCTGGCTTCTTTCAACACTTTTTTCTTCATTTTTGATTTTCTAAGGTATGAATATCATACCTCGATATATTTTTTGGCATTTATTCTTCTTGGTATTGTCTGAGAGTCCTTTGATCCTTGGTTTGTTGTCTGACTTTAATTTGAGGGAAATTCTCTGTTATTATTGCTGTTCTTCCTCCTTCCTACTGGTTTGACCTGTTGCATGTTACACGTTTCATAGTTAGCCCACAGTTCTCGGATATCCTGTTCTTGTTTGCTTGTTTGTTTAGTCTTTTTTCTCTTTTTCAGTTTTGGAGGTTTCCATGGACATATTCTCAAATTCAGAGAGTCTTTACTTAGCTGTGTCTACTAATAAGCACATCAAAGGCATTCTTCATTTCCATGAGTGGTTTTGATCTCTTTTTGATTCTTCTTAGATTATCCCCTCTATGCTTATATTACAAATCCGTGATTGCAGGTTACCTACATTGTCCATTAGAACCCTTTGCATCTGACTCTAGTTCTGATGCTTGGTCAGTCTCTTTAAACTCTGTCTTTTGCCTTTTCATATGACCTGTAACTGTTTGTTGAAAGGTAGATGTAACATACTGGGTGACAAGAACTCCAGTAAATAGGCCTTGAATGGAATGGGGGAAGTGTTCTGTAGTCCTATGGTTCGATCGCAGTCTTGTAGTGGGCCCGTGGCCTGGAGTTATGAACTTCACTAGTGACTCAGTCATTTTTACCCCATTAGGTGGGACAGGATGGCTGGAGGTGGGTATTTCCTTTCCCCCAGGTAAGTTAGGTTTTGTTAACCCCCCAGCATTTTATGTCCTGGTAAAATTGTGTTTCCTAAGGGCAGACCTTGTGAAGAGGAAAATAAGGTGTCCAACCCGCAGCCTGCGGGCTGCATGTGGCCTAGGATAGCTATGAATTCAGCCTAACCAAAATTGTAAATTTTCTTAAAACCTTTTTTGCTCATCAGTTTTCCTTAGTGTTTGTGTATTTAATGTGTGGCCCAAGACAACTCATCTTCTTCCAGTGTGGCCCAGAGACACCAACAGGTTGGACACTCTATTTCGAAATGGTTATTTTTCCCCTTCTCCTTCCAGAAGGATGTGGAGATTTCTCTCTCTTACTCACTGTGAGGATTTGGAAGAGCTTCTGGAGGTTAAACTTAGAAAACTGTGGGGACCCCCATGAGTGGGTCTCCTTGGAGTTTTTAACTCTCAGTATTGCCCAGCAATTTGTCCAGGTCAGGTTTTCCTACACCAGCACTAGTTCCTGCAGAGATTTCTGCTCTAGTAAGTTGTGATTTTCTGTATCTGCCTCCCTCTCCAGTTTTGGGGGCAGCAGTTTGCCTTGTGACCTCGCTTCTCAGATGGATCCAAGAAGAGTTGCTGATTTTTCAGTTCCACTCTTTACTTATTTGGATTAAGTGGCAACTTCTAAGCTCCTTACATACTGGACTGGAAACCAGAAGTCTCCATCCTTTTATTTTTGTGTTACTTGTAAAACTAACTAGTCCCCTAGGTTGACATTATTTCGTCAGCAGCACTGCCTAGAAGGGTTGTACCACTGGTTATGAATCTAAGTAGGTATAACTACATTCCGGGTGATGTTTATCCGTCGCTTCCACAAAGCTCTGTCAAACACTTAGCTGTAGTCAGTGTTGTTTATGAATTTCCTCTTCCAGGTATGTTGTTAGTTCAACCCTTTCCAATTTTAAAGATCATTCTCTTTGATGTGGAAGATAGAAACAAAGTGCTGAGCTCTGTTTTCTTTCTTTTATCTGTTAAAATAACACCAGCTTCTCTAAGTAGTAATCTGGTTCTTCTGCTTTCTCCTTAGAGTGAACATAGCTTTAAAAGACTTTTATGTGATCATTAGTACTTGGGCAATCTTTAGTTTGTTCTTGGTTCAGACCTTTCATACAGATATAGCCATTCCTTCAAATGTAATTTGGGTAATTCAATGAATCTTTTTGTGTCCTTTAATAATTCTGGGCTGAACCAAGAATTCCACGTGTAGTCTCATATCTTTCTCATTGTGATTCTTTACAATTTCTTTCTCAGACAGTTTTGAGCATAATGATAGCTAACACATGTGAGTGCCTACTGTGTGCCAGGAGCGTGTCAGAGCTTTCTGTTCCATTCTCACAGGAGCTCAGTGTTTCCCTCACTTGACAGAGAGTGAAGCTGAGTCAACACGGAAATACAAAATTTGCCTAAGTCTCCTAGCTTGTAACGGTTAAACTGAGAGTCAGACTCAGGCAGTATAGCTCCAACCTATCTGTCTGCCTGTCTATCTGTCTGTCTGTCTATCATCATCTATTTATCTATTTTGATTTAATTTTAATTTTATTTTTCCATTACCATTCAGTCCCTGTATGCCCCCCACTCCTCAGCAATCACCACACTGTCGTCCATGCCCATAAGCACTTTTTCGTTTTTGCACAATCCTTCTACCCCTCATCCTTCCCCCAACTTCCCACCCCCCCCCCACCAGAAGTCATCCTGCTTTCCATCTGTGAGTCTGTACCCATTTTCCTTGTTACTTCAGTTTGCTCATTAGATTCCGCATATGAGTGAAGTCATACAGTATTTGTCTTTCTCTGACTGGCTTATTTCACTTAGCACAATGTTCTCCAGGTCCATCCATACTGTCTCAAAGGGTAAAATTTTCTTCTTTTTTACTGCCAAGTAGTATTTCATTGTGCAAATGTCCCATAGTTGTTTTATCTACTCATCTACTGATGGACATTTGGGCTTCTTCCATATCTTGGTGATTGTAAATAATGCTGCAATACACATAGGAATGTTTATGTTCTTTCAAATTAGTGTTTTGGGTTCCTTAGGATTCCCAGAAGTGGGATCATTGGGTCAAAAGGCAGATCCATTTTTAATTTTTTGAGGTATCTCCAGACTACTTTCCATGTGGCTGCACCAATCTGCATTCCCACCAACAGTGCAGAGAGGTTCCCCTTTCTTTACATCCTCCCAGCACTTGCTGTTTGTTGATTTATTGATGATCATGATTCTGACAGGTGTGAGATGGTATCTCACTGTGGTTTTCATTTGCATTTCTCTGATGATCAGTGACATAGAGCATCTTTTTATATGTCTGTTGGCCACCTGTATGTCCACTTTGGATAAGTGTCTATTCAGGTCCTTTGCCATTTTTTAATTGGATTGTAGGTGTTTTTTGGTGTTGAGTTTTGTAAGTTCTTTATAAATTTTGGATATTAACCCCTTATCAGATGTATCGGTGAATATGATCTCCCATTCCATGGATTATTTTTTTATTTTGTTGATGATTTCCTTTGCTGTGCAAAAACATTTTAGCTTGATATAGTCCCATTTGTTTATTTTTTCTTTTATTTCCCTTCCCTGGGAGATATATCGAAAAAATAGTGCTATAAGCAATGTCTGAGATTTTGCTGCCTATATTTTCTTCTAGGATTTTTATGGTTTCGGTTCTAACATTTCAGTCTATGAATTTATTCTTGTGTGTGGTTTAAACATGTGCTACACAGCTTCTCAGAATATTTCCTTGTACTATAAATTACTATGATTTTAATCTGAATAAAGTACATACTATGATTTTTGTGAATTTCATAATTTGTAGGAATCCATTGTGTTATTATCATGAATGTTTTTATTTATATTATCATGGATGTTTTTATTTGTATTAAGATTTTTGGTAAACACATTTGTTTGAGCTATAGGCTTTTTTCCATTATTTTGCCCCAACCAGTTTCCTATTGATTTCATTAAAAATGCACGATTGTTTCTAACTAAATTACACATCTGTATGATGGAAAAAAATAACCTGGTGTCCTGTGTTAAATTTTAAGTTAAGTATTTTGACTTGTCATTGCAGTTTCTTATTAAAATATCTTCTAGGTTTTGGCCTACTATAGCTTTTACATTTAAATTCTGTGTTCTTATTTATGCAAATATTTTTAGTAGTCCATCTTTATTTTTATTTTTCTCATGAAATAATACAGAGATGACATGTATCTACTATAAGTTGGTTTGCTGTGAAAGATTTTCTTAGTTGTTCATCTCATTCCCATCCATGATTCATTTAAATTTGTATCATTTCTACTCAATGGGAAATGGATATAGAATTTACATCCGAAAATGATGTGAGACTTTTATATTTTTTAGAGCTTGCGCATATTTTGTTTACACTGTCTTCCTTCTCTGGTACGCCTTTTATGTAATTTTTTGAGTAGAAAAATGTGCAATTATATAAAGTTTTTCTATAAACTATTTTATAGCTACTTTGTGATTATCTCTGCTTCTTAGCAAGTAGCACAATTAAAACTGTTTTCTCTTCCTAGTGAATGAGCAGCTTAGCTTGACAGTGCTGTAATGCTTTATGTAACTCTTGAGCCTGTAGTACCCTGATAACCATGCAGCTAAGTCGTCATTTAGATAAAGAGAGGAAAGCAGTTGCACTCATGGGCAATTAACTTTTTTATTAATAAGCTGTTAGACAATTAAGGGGAGCTTAGATAGTCTCTCGAGTGTGGCATTGTACTAAGTCCTGAGTAAATAACCTTGCTGGTGTGCTGGCCTGCTTTTTGTTGTCAGGGTGCCCATTCCGTCACAGTGATCCAGAGCTGCTGAAGCAGAAGCTGCAGTCGTACAAGATCTCTCCCGCAGGGGTAAACCAGGTGGGTCAGACTCGGCTCTGCATCCTCAGTAATGAGGCGTCAGACAGTTCCTCTCATTTTCATTTCATGTTCTTGCAGTGATTCTGTGTATTCCTTGTATTCCTCCCACCAGACCACCTGTCTTCTAGCTGAGTTAAGCTGAAACCTTGACTTCTCTGGTTTAGACAGCTTGGAAATTCTTTCCAAGTTTTTTCTAGTTCTTTGGTGTGCTAGGCTGCATTTTTATTTTCCTTCGTAATAAGGAAGCTGGAAACCTTTTTTCTCTCAATTTGTTTTACTATCTCAATTGAGGATGTTAAAAAATTTATAGAGGAATGTACTGAAGCTTATTAATGAAGCTGAAAATTAATGACATCTTATTTCATTTTGAAAATTGCTATGCTGCATGTAGGTCAGAGCAGAAGATGATGTAGTGTGTAGTGGCTAAGTGTTCTGATAAGCGTCAGCTGTCACTATGTTAAATCTCCAATTCTAATGATGGTTCATGTGGTCTAACCATTTGTCACAATACATTGTCTCATAAACAATTAGGATTTTTTTTAAATACTCAAATGTAAAACCAAATATTTAAGAGGATATCATCTAGTAAATATGCTTTTAAAAATATTGTGACATTGCAAGGATTACTGTCCATAGTATGCTTTTGAGTTGACTTGAATTTTGAAGGAATTCAAAAGGAGCTTATTTCTGAGTTTTAAGAAATGTATATATTTCTTAAAATATATATAGAGCTGGAACATCTAAATCATGTATCTGTAAACAACTATTTCTACTTGGAAGAAAATAATTACTCTGGAACACTATTACTTCTACTGTGTCCAAAGTTGAGGTTGAATTTAGTTTAATTCAATTCAGATCTTTGAGTTTTTCAGTGTTCTGGGCAAGACAATGCCCAAGGTGCTGTTGGGAGATGCAAAGCAGAATCATATGTAAATCCTGCAGCTCCCACAGAACCAGAGTCTGGGGGCAAGCATGCCAAGTGTCATGAGAGACGTACAGTAGTCCCCCCTCATCCATAGGGGATACATTCCAAGACCCCCCAGTGGATGCCTGATATCTCAGTACATACTGTGTTTTTCCTGTACGTACATACCTATGATAAAGTGTAATTTATAAATTAGGCACAGGAGGAGATTGACAATCATGCCTAGTAATAAACTAGAACAATTACAACAATATACTGTAATAAAACTGTGTGAATGTAGTTTCTTTCTCTTTCAAAATTTTATGTACTATATTCCCCCTTCATCTGGTGATGATGTGAGATGACAAAATTGTCTGCATGATGAGAGGAAGTGAGATGCATGACGTGAGCATAACTTAAGGCTGCTGTTGACCTTCTGAAGTAGAGGATCATCTGCTTCTGGTGACCCTGGATCAGTAAGCCATGACAGTCCGGTGGTTGGATGTCAGGAACGAGGCTGTGTTGATGGGTGGGGAAATTTTAATATTTTGGACTGCTACTGACTGTTGTAACTGAAACCACAGATAATGTGGGAGACTATTGTACACAGAGAATATCTTGGATCTCCTGAAGAAGGCGGGTACTGTAACCAGCAGGAGAGGCCAAGGAACATTTTTCAGAAGAGATTTTGTTTGAGTTAGGCCTTGAAAAGGGGGGGTTGGAAATTAGGAAGAGAGAATGCATGAATAAAAGGCAGTATGTGTCTAAGATTATTAGGATTAAGTTTAAGATGATTGTGGCACCAGTACATAAACATTAGTGGGCAACTTAAAAGAAGTATTTGGCCCGGCTGGTGTAGCTCAGTGGATTGAGCGCGGGCTGGGAACCAGAGGGTCCCGGTTCGATTCCCAGTCGGGGCACATGCCTGGGTTGCGGGCCAGGTCCCCAGTGGGGGTCATGTGAGAGGCAACCATACATTGCTCTTGCTCCCTCCCTCCTCCTCTCTCTGAAAATAAATAAATTAAAAAAAAAAAAAGAAGTATTTGGTTAAGGAGATTAGTTTTGGAGGTGTGGCATTTAGATGGCAGACAGAATGTGGTTTTGTAGTGCGTTAGAGAAGTCAGAACTAAAAGTCTGATGTTCTTGCCAGTTAGAACTGTAGCACTATGGCACTGGAAGGAACATTAGAAAGCCATTCTCTTTTAGGGGGTCATAGGATCTTACATGTGCATAGTACACAGCTCATAAGTCAGTGCTAGAATCAGAAATTGAAGCCAGGCCTCCTAATTTCATGATTATTTTTCTCAATCCCAGGTTACTATAGAGCTGCTTATTATGAGTTTTCTATGGGAGAGAGGGAGAATACAACAGTGGAGTGAGGAGGTCGGGAGTCAAAGTCGTATTTCGAAGGGAATCCTGGCTAGTGCTGCCCTTTCTGAAGCTGTAGAAGAAAGTGGAATCAGTGAAGACTGAATGGAATTGGGAGGAGAGGAGGGTAATGCATCAGGGAAGTAAAGTATCACAAAAGTCAAGGAGAGAATTTGGAGAAGAGGGTACAATCCACAACAGTCCTTCATAGTTTTGTAAAATGAGGACTGAGGAAAGGTAATATGTTTAGTGACTTACTCCACTCTGATTTGGTGAGAGGTGTCAGTCAATACAGTGGCGGAAACCGAGATCCCAGAAGGTGGATAAATAAAAGACAATGGATAGGATTTGCAGACAGTGAGAATAGTGACCTTTTCGAAAAATGTGCTGTGAAAGGGGATGGCAAGCAATGTCAGTTTACTCATCATAGAATGGTTTTGTGTGTGTTTCCGGCTGGAGGAGACCTGAGCCTGTTTGTAGAAAGAGAAGAATACCCATCAGAGAGGGTGGGCTTGATAAAGATAGAAAAAAAACATAATCCCTCTCCAACAATTGTTATCTTTTCTTTATACCACAATTATAGTGTGCATACCTTTGCTCTTATTGCACCAATTGTAATTATTTTTTAACTATTTATCTTTCTCACAAGTTTGTGAATTTCCTAAAAGGAGGACTGGGTTTTTATTTAACTTTCTCTCTCATAGTAATTTAGTGACTTGGCACTTGGTAGGCACTGAAAAAATGTTTAATGTAAGTGGACGTATTTAGGTATAAAGTGAATGCTGGAGTGTTTTTTGTGGGGTGTGGAGAGAGGCAAATTGGAACTCAATGACAGTGTGGACCTTACTGAAGAAAAGGGGGAGATATACTTGGACAAAGGATAGTGACAGAAAAAGGCGTATCCCTCAGCCAATGTGGGAATATAGAGAAAAGCTTAGTGGCAGAGCAAAGGGAAGTTGGTGGAGTTTATCATGTGGCCTTACTCTTCCTTGTAAAGTAAGAAGTTTGATCATTAGCTGAGAGTAAGTGGAGTGGGAAAGATTAGGAACTGTAGATGACAAATTTGATAGGGAATCTAAAAGTAAAGAATTAGAGGCTTTTTCAGCAGTCGTAAAGAATCACTTTTAAAAAAATACAGGCTATTTATTTTTTAAGTATATTTTATTGATTATGCTATTACAGTTGTCCCATTTTTTTCTCCCCTCATCCCCCTCTGCCCTGCACCCACCCACCCTCCAGCATTCCACCTCCCCTCCCCCCAGTGCATGTCCATGGGTCGTACATATAAGTTCTTTGGCTTCTCCATTTCCGATACTATTCTTAACCTCCTCCTGTCTATTTTGTACCTACCAATTAGGCTTCTTATTCCCTATACATTTTCCCCCATTCTCTCCCTTCCCCTCCCTGCTGATAACCTTCCATGTGATCTCCGTTTCTGTGATTCTGTTCTTCTTCTAGTTGTTTGCTTAGTTTTTTCTTTTTGTTTGTTTGTTTTTTAGGTTCAGTTGTTGATAGTTGTGAGTTTGTTGTCATTTTACTGTGATTAGTTTTGATCTTTTTCTTAGATAAGTCCCTTTAACATTTCATATCATAAGGGCTTAGTGATGATAAACTCCTTTAACTTGGCCATATCTGGGAAGCCCTTTATCTGCCCTTAAATTCTAAATGATCTTTGCTGTATAGAGTAATTTTGGATGGAGGTCCTTGCCTTTCATGACTTTGAATACTTCTTTCCAGCCCCTTCTGGTCTGCAAGGTTTCTTTTGCAAAATCGGCTCATAGTCTTATGGGAACTCCTTTGTAGGTAACTGTCTCTTTTTCTCTTGCTGCTTTTAAGATTCTCTCCTTATCTTTAATCTTGGGTAATGTAATTATGATGTGCTTTGGTGTGTGCTTCCTTGGGTCCAACTTTTTTGGGACTCTCTGAGCTTCCTGGACTTCCTCAAACTCTATTTCCTTTGCCAGATTAGGGAAGTTCGCGTTCATTATTTTTTTTTTTAAGATTTTATTTATTTATTTTTAGACAGGGGAAGGGAGGGAGAAAGAGAGGGAGAGAAACAGCAATGTGTGGTTGCCTCTCACATGGCCCTCACTGGGGACCCGGCCCACAACCCAGGCATATGCCCCGACTGGGAATCGAACCGGGACCGCCTGGTTCCCAGCCCGCGCTCAATTCACTGAGCTACACCAGCCGGGCATTATATTTTCATCTAAGTTTTCAATTTCCTGCTCTTCCTCTTCTTGTGGCACCCCTATGATTGGGATGTTGGAACATTTAAAGTTGTCCTGGAGGTTCCTAAGCCTCTCCTCATTTTTTTTGAATTCTTGTTTCTTTGTTCTGTTCTGGCTGAATGTTTATTTCTTCCTTCTAATCCAAATCTTTGATTTGAGTCCTCATTTCCTTCCCTTCACTATTAGTTCCCTGTATATTTTCCTTTATTTCACTTTGCACAGCCTTCACTTCTTCCTCTATTTTGTGTCCACATTCAATCATTTCATGAGCATCCTGATTACCAGTGTTTTGAACTCTGCATCTGATAGGTTGTCTATCTTCTCATTGTTTAGTTCTTTTTCTGGAATTTTGATATGTTCTTTCATTTGGACCATGTTTCTTTGTCTCAGCACACCTGTTACATTGTAAGGGGCAGAGCCTAAGGTATTTGCTAGGGTGGGGCAACTCACATTGCTCTGTTGTGGTGCTGTATGTGGGGAGGGGTTAGAAAGGAAACAATGTCACTTGCTTGGCTCTCACCCTGCTTTCAGTCACTTCCCTTGCTTCCCACAAGCATATTGCGCCCTTTCAGCTGCTGATTCCCAGGTGGGTGGGCTTGGGTACATTCTAGGACCTTGTGGGTCCCTCCAGTGGAATCTCCTCTGAGGCTGGAAGTTTTCTTCTGCCGCCACTACTCTCACAGGTTTTTGAAACTTTAGTTTCCCATGCTGGAACCCTGGGTTGCACACCATGTCTCTCTCCACAGTTGTTCCTCCCGGCTTTATTCACAGGTGAATGTGGGACTGCCTGGTTTGCCAGCCACTGACTCACCCACCTAGTCTGCCGCCTTGCTACAGGTCCTCTCTGCCCTGGCTGCCCACCTCCGCCCCTCCTACCAATCTGGATGAATGTTTCTTCTTTAACTCCTTGGTTGTTGGACTTCCATACAGTTAGATTTTCTGGCAGTTCTAGTTTTTTGTTTTTAAATTTGTTGTTGTCCTTCTTTTGGTTGTGCAAGGAAGCAAAGTGTATCTACCTATATCTCCATCTTGGCCAGAAATCTCCTATTTATTACCATGTCTGCTGAGAGATTGTTTTTATTTAATAATAATAATTATGTTTGTTTATGCTTTCCTTTAACTCCATTGCATTCCTACATTTACTCTTGATCCATAAGTAGATTCCTTAGTTGGTTGAAGCTGGTTAGTAATTTCCACATTATCCTTAGGACCTACATTGTACATTCAACTTTTATCTGAGATGAACACAAATGTGTAGTGCACAAGGGTAAGCTATAAATAATATTTGGATTTCATCTGATGTCTTTATTGAATGGATCTCAGTAGAGTGAAACATCAGGGAGACTGTGTTCTAAAAGGTTGAATGTTGATGAATGAAAAATCCAAGTAAAATATTTTGTTAAATGCTAAGTTGCAGGTTGGCATAAGAGTAAATTAGATCTTTAAAAGTTGAAGTGAATGTTAAAGTATTGAATGAAAGTCAAGAAAAACATTGTTAAATGTACGTAAGGTAAAACTTAATGGAGCTACTTTTCAGAAAAAAACTACTTGAGAAAACTACCTTCAACTACTTCAATATTAAATGTTAGAGTTTCGATGACCAGAAGAGAGAGCACTGTGACTGTTCTGACATCACATACTTTTTAAAAAAGGCATATTTATGGGATCACATTTCAGTTTTCCTTCTTGAATGAGCTTGGTATCCAGCTTAAGAAGACCATGATTGAACAGCAAAATAAAGCCAAAGAAAATGCGCAGGCCTGCACTTATTTCTCAGCCCTCCCTCCAAAGGGAAAAACATGGAGGTCAGTTCACCAACAATATATCAAAATACTAAATGTCTGTTCCCCAACGACATCGCTTAAAAATACATGAAGCAAAAACAGAACTGAAGTGAGAACTAGAGAAATCCACAATGATATTTGGAGACTTCAGCACTCTTCTTTCAGTAATTAATAGAACAAGCAGACAGAAAATCAGTAAGTATATAGAAGGCTTGAACAACACTGTCAACCATCCTGACTGACCTAATTGACATTTATAGAATACAACACCAAACAACAGGTGAACACAATTTTATTCATGTGCACATAGAACATTAATCTAGACAGATCGTATTTGGGGTCTTAAAAATGCCATAAAAAATTTAAACAAACTGAAACTGTAGAAAATATATTCTCCAACTATAATCAGTACAATAAGGCAAGAAAATAAAAATAAAAGGCAGATTAGAAAGAAAGAAAGAAAAAAAATCTTTTTCTGTTCTCAATGTGAGTTATGAAAAAAACATCTCAATGAATCTGCCAAAATGCTATTGTAACTAATAGATGGTGGGATTCTAAGTCAGCATGCAAAAATCAATTCTGAACAGTTGGAAACTAAAAAAAAAAATTAAAGTGCCATATGCAAGAGTGGCAGAAAGATATCAATGGTTTTTAAATGTATTTATCAAAATACTTGCAAGATCTTTATGCTGAAACACTGATGGAAGCAATCAGAGGGGAAAATTGGAAGTGCAGCTACCTGATTCCAAGACTTTCTGTAAAGCTGCTGGAGTCTGGACAGTGTGGTGTCAGGGAAACAATAAACAGAGATTCAACTGGGAAGTAACAGGCCCACATATGTATTTTTAAACAAAGGTACCTGGGCAATTCTATAGGGAAAGGGTAGTATTTAGAACAAGTAGTTCCAGAACAACTGAATGTCCATCTGCCGGAAGGAGGGGGTGGGGAGAACATAGACCCATACCTCACACCTCATAGGAAAATTAACTTGAAGCGGATCATAGTTCAAAATGCGAAATGTGAAGCTTCCACAAGAAAGCATGAAAATCCAAATGACCTTTGGTTTGGTATGTCCCATGAGAGAAAGTGTTGATAAATTAGACTTTATCAAAGTTAAAATTTTCTGTAGACAGTGTTGAGAGAATGATAAAATAAGCCATAGATTGGAAGAAGTATTTGCAAGGCATATATTTCATAAAATACTTGTATGGAGAACATATAAAGATGCAAAGAACTCTCAAAACTCAATAATAACAAAACAGTTTTTAAATATATAAAAGCTTTGAACAGACATTTCATCAGAAAAAATATGTGAATGATAAATACATGAAAAAATGTTCAGCATTAGGTATTAGGGAAATGCAATTTAAAGCAAAAGTGAATAGCACTGTGTGCCACAAACACAAAAAGGTTCATTGTACTCATATATGCCACAGTGGAGCTAATATCTTTTGTTGTAATCTATGAATGCTTTTACTTTTTAGTAGTTTTTCTTTCTTAAACTGTATCTCATTTGATTTTTGTGACAGTATCATCCCTGCGTTTCAGGAGAGAAAGCTGAATTTTGTAAAAAGATAAGAGGCTGCTGGAACCATAGAGCTTAGTGTACAGGAAGGCCAGCGTTCACACCTCACCTGGCCCTGGGCTCAGCTTCCTTCCACTGCATTGGTCTGCTTCTTTAGTATTTTTCTTTTCTTTCTTATTCTCCTTTTTACTTTCAATTTAATTTACTTTCTTTTGGGTTTCTTTCAGAGAAATAAACTCTGCTCTCTATAGCTCTGTCTTCTTTTCCGTCTATAGAAATTACATCTTTCTGTAGGGCCTGGCAGAAGTAAGACCTGCTTGAGTGTGGCTGGTAGGGTAATAATATGGGTGTAATAATTTATAGTTTTAATTTGAACATTTCACCTAAAATGGCATATGGTGTGCTTGAGTGTGATATTGTTATGTTACAGAATTACATGCTTATGATTTTGTACTAAAAGATTTTTTCATTAAAAAAGGGGTGTTATTTGTGCTGGACCCTGTACATTATATATAGCCATTGACATCAATTTATAATTATTTATGTATTTGTCTTTTAAATCATACTGGAAGAAAAACAGGAGAGTTACATACAAACTACTGGCTTTTATATACCTGTACTAGTGTCCTCTCATTTTCTGCAGTATTGAGTTTTCTAGTGACCTTTAGTTCCTGCCCGAAGGAGTTCCTTTAGCATTTCTTACAGGGCAGTTCTAGGAGCAACAAATTCCCTCAGCTTTTGTTTATCTGGGAATGTCTTAATTCCCCCTTCATTTTTGAAGGAATAGTCTTGGTTGACAGTTTTACTTTTTCAGCAAAATATGTTACCTCACTGCCTTCCCGCCTGCACAGTTTTCGCTGAGAAAATCATCTGTTAGTCTATTGAGTATCTCCTGAGTGTGATGAGTAGTTTGTCTTGCTGGTTTCCAGATTCTCTCTTTGTCATTTCCTGATTTGTTTATAATGTGCTTCAGTGTGGAGCTCTTTGTATTCATCATTCTTGGAGTTTGTGGAGCTACTTGAGGAGCTACTATGTGTATCTTTTATCAAGTTTAGGAGACTTTCAGCTATTATTTCTTTTTAATCCCTTTCTGTCTATTCCTTCTGGGGGACCTTTTATGCATCTGTTGGTACACTTGACAGTGTGCCACTATGTCTTTGCCTGTGTTCATATTTTCTTCAATATTTATTTTTTCCACTCTTCAGACTAGATAATCTCAATTGACCTACCTTCAAGTCTGCTCATACTTTTTTTACTGCCTGCTGAAATTGGCTTTTTCATTTTTCCTGTTAGTTACGATTTTCAGCTATAGAATTTCTGTCTGGGCCCTTTTTATAGTTTCATTCTCTTTATTGCTATTTTCTATCTGTTAAGACCATTCTTCTGGTTTCTATTTTCTGAGAATGTTTAAGACAGTTGATTAAAAGTCTTTGCTTAGTAAGTCTGAGTCTATTTGGGGACAGTTGGTGTTTCTCCTGGGAATGGGCCCAACTTTCTTGTTTCTGTCCATCATTCATAATATTTTCTAGAACAGTGGAGGACATTTGACTATTACAGATTGTTGACTCTGCAAGTCCGATTCTGTTTGAATGCTGGGGCTGTGCCGTTCAGTGCAGTAGCCACCAGCTACAGATGATGACTCTTCAGTACATGCGGCTGGTCCAAATTGAGAGGGGCTGAAGGCTGTGATGTTTTGGTAAACCAGCTCTCTGGGGGTGAGGGGAGCTCTGATTTATGTCATTTGCTGATTATTGTGCTGTAAAGGCTCCTCCTGTGGCCAGTGTCAACCTACCAGTGTGATGTGACAAACCCTGACCTGGGAAGAGATATATGTGCACGATCAACTCTCACAAGCCAGTTTGAGTGAGCTCATACCACTTGCTGTAAGTATAAAATATATACCAGCTTTTAACAAATTAGTATAAAAAAATAAGCATTGTAAAATATTTCAGTAATGATATTTTTATATGGATTACATGTTGAAATGACAACACTAATTTAAATCAGCAACCATGATTTAATCACTTAAATTATTAAAATTTTATCTTTTTTACCTTTATAATTATAGACCATTTAAAATTACAGATGTCACTCCTATTTCTATTGGAGAGCACTGCTGTAAACAGTTTGTTGAGACTCTTGACTATTAGAGTGATTAGGTTCTATTTCCACGTATTTTAATGTTTGCTGCTAGCAAACAATTGTGTTTGACCTATTACAACCAATACTTAACTTTTGCCGGTTGAGCTATAAATGAGAATAAGGCTACTCTTTTTTCAGTATTTCTGATTGAAATGATGCATTATTTACAAATGTATTTTTGAAACTCTTTTACTTCACATTTTAGGGTTTTTAAAAAGTTTGTATAGCAAAAGGAAATACGTTTTATAATTTTGACTCAGCATAACCATTAATGATTATTTAAAAGCAAATCTTATTGGTGCTTCCAAGGAAGCTTGCTACCAATAGCGAAGTCATGAAATATGAGGGGAAAAAAGTATGCTCTTTCTACTTTTCGAGAGGTTTTACAGCCCAACAATTCTCAAGAAGTTAGTGAACATATTAAATCTAATGAAGAAATCTTTCAAAGTAGTTTCAAAGGCTTAAAAGTAACTCTATGTGAAAAAGACTTTATGGCAAAGATAAATCTCAAAGACTCCTTATTCAATGTTCATATAAATCTGAACCACCTAAGACTCCTGTTTTTTCTTAGGTGAGAGTACTTAGTGGTAGATGATGGCCGTCAGTCTGTCCATTGCTTTATGAACAGTAACTGCTTTTAAGGGAAGCTTTTCTCTCTGTTTCGTCTCCAGGAGCGTCTCTTCTGATTTATAAGAACAGTGCTTTGCTGCATTTAGCCTGCTTTTCTCCGTTTTGTAGTTGAAAATGTGTACATTGTTCTTGGTACATCTTAGAACTGCATTAAGGAGAAGATGGAAAGCTGAGCATTAGCTTTGGCGCCAGGAGGATGTGGTTGTAGTTTTGGCTCTATCACACATTTCTGTGTATAGCCTCCTTTTTTCTAGACTGAAGGTCATTTGAAGATTATTTAATTTTGTTCAAGATGGTTCAAATAAAAATCACTTTGGAAGTCAAGTAACATAGGCCTCTGTTAGGTAAGCCTAATAAAGTTTACTTCCATTAAACTGAAAACTAATCTTACAAGAAAATTTACTCTTTTTATATACCCTCACCCCCCTTCCCCTCCGGTAACCACCATGCTGTAGCCTGTGTGATGAGTTTGTTTGTTGCTTTCTGTGTTATATCCTAATGAGCAAAACCATATGGTTCTTGTCCTTTTCTGTTTGATTTACTTCACTTTCCATTCATGTTGTCACAAATGGAAATATTTCATCATTTTTTTAATGGCTTAGTACTTTGTACCACATCTTTTATTCAGTCATCCATCAAAGGACACTTAGGTCGTTTCCAAGTTCTGGCTGTGTGAGTAATGCCGCAGTGAACGTATGGGTACATATATCTTTATGGTAAGTGTTTTCAAATTTTTTTGGCCAGATGCCCAAAAGAGGTATTGCTGGGTCATATGGTAGCTTTATTAATTTTTTGAGGAACCTCTATACTGTTTTCATAGAGGCTACACAAATTTACATTCCGACCAGCCGTGCGCGAGGGTTCACTTCTCTCCACATCTTCTCCGACACTTGTTATGGCCATTCTAACAGATCTGAGGTGGTATCTCATTGTGGTTTTGATTCGTGTATCCCTTATAACTAATGAAATTGAACCATTTTTTATGTAGCTGTTAGTCGTATGTATTCTTGGGAAAAGTGTTCAGGTCTTCTGCCCATTTCTTAATTGGATTGTTTTCTGTTGTTGTCCAGTTGTGTGAGTTCTTTATATCTTTCAGATATTAGTGCCTTATGAGAGGTTTCATTTGCAAATATCTTCTTTTGCTCTGCAGAAGGTTTTTTGTTTGGTATGGTCCCATTTACTTGTTTTTGCTTTTACTTCACTGGTCTGTGGGGTCAAGTTCACAAAGCTCAGTCCATTTACATTTAGGGTGATTCTTGAAATATGAGAACTTATTGTAGCCATTTTATTTTGTTTTCTGGTTGCTCTGTATCTCCATTGTTTCTTTTTTCCTGTGTTTCTGTGTGCTCTTTTAGTTTGGTGGTATTCTATTATTTTTTCTCTGTTTCCTCTTTTTTTTATGTTATGTGTCTCAGTTTTAGATTTTTAGCAATTTTTTTAAGATTTCATTTATTTATTTTTAGAGAGAGGGGAAGGGAGAGTGAGGGAGAGAAACATCAATGTGTGGTTGCTCTCATGCACCCCCGTACTGGGGACCTGGCCTGCATCCCAGGCATGTGCCCTGATGGGGGGAGTCAAGGCAGTGACCCTTTGGTTTGCAGCCTGGCACTCAGTTCACTGAGCCATACCAGCGAGGGCTAGATTTTTGTTCTAATACGTGAGAGCGAACATTATTTTTCCAAAAACTAATTAAGTATAAAAATTAAGGAATACCATTTTGTAACAACACTTTGTGGCAACATTCAATTATTTTTTTTCTCATTTCTGTTTTACAGGGGACAGAACATAATTGTGAAGAAGTTCAATTAAATTAATATTTACAGAGAGCAAAGCACTTGCTTGTTAGAGAATACCAAAGAACACTGTTTTGGAGCTTCATAGTGCAATAAGATGGAGTTCTTAAATTAATAATTATAACCAGACTGTGCTAAGTATTTTATTAGAGGTATAACAATGCATATAGGAATATGGATAGGAGGTACTAATTTTGAATTTTAGTTTTTTGTAATAGCTTTATTGAGATATAATTTACATACTTTACAATTCGCCCATTTAAAATACACAATTCAGTGGTTTTTAGTATTTAGAACATTTTCATCACCTCAAAAGGAAACCCTTGTGCTCTTTGGTTATCACCCCCTATTCCACCCTAGGCAACCCCTCATCTACTTCCTGTCTCTCTAGATTTGCCTATTTTGGACATTTCATACCAACAGAATCACATAGTGTATGGTCTTTTGTAACTGGTTTCTTTCACTCAGCAAAGCGTTTCAGGCATATCCATGCTGCAGCATGTATCAATACTTTGTTTTGGGGGGTGGGGCTGAAAGATATTCAATGTGTGGATGTAATGCATTCGTTTATCCAGTCATTGTTGGATGGCTGTTTGGTAGTTTTCACCTTAGGGCTATTTGAATAATGTTGCAAAAAACATCCATGCACCAGT
>PVJI01024340.1:0-22104 GCA_004026765.1 Micronycteris hirsuta
GGTCCCTAAACTTAGAAAAAGATGCTTAGACTCACTCACTATAAAAGCCATGCAAATCAAAGTTATTCTGAGATACAGTTTTTTACTCATTAATTTAACAAAAATTCAAAAGTTTAATACCATAACCTGTTGGAGAGGCTGAGAGCACTTCACTGGACGGACAAAGTGGCATGACCCCATGGGGGCAGCACAGCAGGGTCTAGCAAAGTTACAAATGCGTTTACCCTTCATCCAGCATTACCATCAACAGTAGTATTACACACCATCTTTTGTGTGTGTGTATACATATTCGTACAAAGACACTTCTAGTAGGATGTATAATAAACAACATAATTGGGATTCAAGATAGAAAATAAGAGCAAGGGTTTTCATTGCAAACTTTTTAATAATTGTTTTGATGTCATATGATCAAATACCTATTCAAAAGGAAGAGGGAGGAGAAAGAAAGAAAGAGAGAGAAAGGGAGGGAGGAAGGAAGGAAAGAAAGAAGGAAGAAAGAAAAAGAAAAAGAGAGGGCTCTGGCCAGGCAGCTCAGTTGGCTAGAGCATTGTCCCAACACGCCAAGGTTGCCAGTTCGATTCCCAGTCAGGGCACATATAAGAATCAACCAATGAATGCATTAATAAGTGGAATAACAAGTCAATGTTTCTCCCCACCCCCATTTCTCTCTCTCTCAAATCAGTAAATGTTTCTTAAAAATTTTTTTAAAAGAAAAAAGAAAGTTTTAAAGATCTGTTTCATGTCAGCAAGCCAAAACCTAGGAGGTGGTGGAAATAAGGAGGTGTTGGAAATAAGGAGGTGTTGTATGTGGCCAACTAAAGAAATGGTGATGTTTCCCTTTGGAAGGACAAAGGCGGTGCTACGTACACTGTAAGTCTATGAAATTATAAACCCACAGGAGCAGGAGTAAGTGGAATCCCTCCTTCACAAAAGAAATATGCGTAGGTTTTCATGCTCAATAAAATAATGGTTTATTTTTAAATAACATTTTTCTCACAAAGAACTCGAACTTATATAGAACGTATAAATTATAACAACAAACTTTCTTAATACCTGTAATACTTCTACAAGGAGGGAGAGAGGGAATATGAGGTAGACAGGAAGGAAGAAGAATGGGGCACCGCGGACCTGGACTGAGCACCGAGAGGGGGGCCAGCAGGTGGCTGGGGGCCAGGGAGGCGCCCAGGAGAACGCACCCATTTCTGTGACCTCTGGTTTGAGGATGAGGTTCAGTTTTCCTCGGAGAAGGAAATGTTCAAGATTTCCTCACAAGGAACACCGAGACCATCCACAGCGCCTCCTAAGTGCGCCTCGGGCTCTCCACCAGGCAATCACTGACATCTCGTAGCCAGCGCTCTGAACAGACAGATGGTCGGTGAGTCCACAGTTCTCTAAGGAACCAGGCATAAACCAAGAGTGGCGGGGAAAAAGGGAGATAGGAAGGGTCTTCTTCCCATCTGTGCCGGAGGGATTCATGTTTCTCAGGGTAGAAGGGAAACAGAACTTGATGTGCATCCCTTTTACATCAGACGGTGGTTCCTGAGAAAGCGCAGCAGCGCGTGAGCTCCTCCGAAGAGAACGAGGACAAAGTGAGCCAGTGCATCCCTGCCTTCCCATCGAAGGTCCTGTTCAAAAAGACAGAGAGAGAGAGAGAGACAGTTTTTTTTTAAAGGCAGTAGATTAATCCAAGGTAGAAATTCAGGGTTAATTCAATTGATGCCCCAAAACAAGCTTCTTGGGCTGCTTTATGAACTGTCTGAGCTGAAGGGGAGTTTCTGGGTCTGTTTAGTCACTTCCATATCCTCTGCACTGCCTTGGGAAGCTTTCCTCTGGGCGTGTTTTCCCATCTCAACTGTCGGCAAACGGGCACCCTCTTTTCAGAGCTAATGGCCACTTCCTCCGGCTTCCCGGGGCACTTTCTTAGCCTCGTCAAAGAAGCAAGGAAGTTAGCTCTGGCGTTGGAAGAACTGAAGAGACTTAGATGGGTGGATTGGGGAGTGAACAGGAGCAAAGCTGGAGGTGAGAAAGAGCACAGCAGGTTTGTGGAGCCATAAGTAAACGCCACTGTTTGTATGGGAGCCTCCGGAGAAGGAGCCTGAGTGAGGGTCCTTTACAAAGGGCTCTCCTGGTCCCTGCAGTCCATTCTCAACACTGCTGCCTCAGGAGAGTGTTGAAATGCAGCTCCTCTGCTCAGCGCTCTCCAATGGCTCAGCCTCACTCAGACGAAAAGTCCTCCTGGTGACCTGAAGGCGCTACCTAATCTACACCAACCCGCCTGTCCGCCCACATCTTTTACTCCCTTTTCCCTCATTCAGCTTCAGCCACGCTGGCCTCCTGGCTGTTCCTCAAACCTGCCTGTCTCCACTGCTTTCCCCAGAAACCCCCGACTCCCTCCCACACTGTGTCGGGGCTTGCTCACAAGTCACCTTCTCAGCAAAGGCGTCCCTTAAACTCCTCTACTCAAAATTGCAAATCCTCAAACTGCCCCAACCCTTTCCTTGCTTTATTTTTCTCCAAAATATTTATGATTGTCTGATAAATTATATATTTATTTACTCATTACTCCCTTTTAGAATACAAACTTCTGAGATCAGGAGTTCTGTCCCTTTTGGTCACTGCCACGTCCAGTGCCAGACAGAGCCCGACACGCACCAGGTACTCAATAAACACTAGCTGAGTAAATGAATGAATGATGAACCATTAGCAGCAGGTTAAGGAATTTAGATTTTGCCTTGTCAGTAACTGGGAATCACTAAAGGATTTTTTTCCTTTTATAATTGATATCAGTTAGGAAAACTGAATGAATGTCCTTCCAGCAAGGCAGACAAGAAAATGAGCGTAGTCGGATGCTCGGATAGTTAAACTCCAGTTTCGTCACTTAGTTGATGAGTGACCTGGGATAGGTTACTGAATCTCTCTAAACCTCAACTGCTTGTCCTGAGCACCTGTACCACTAACTGACAGAGTTACTGGGAGAATTAAATGAAAGGAAAAGTTCTGTTTTCCTTCTACCCCTGAGAGTGTTTTCAGAGTACCTGGAAGAAATTATTTAATAAACATTAGTTGCCCTCCCCTCTTTCTAACAAACTAAGAAGTTCCCTATGCATCGCTGCATTAGTCAGGGTCCCAAAGAAAACAGCTGGTACACTCAAATTAGGGAAATTCAGGGAGGGTCCAACACAGGGACTGTCTACAAAGGGGGGAGGGGACCACCGCGGGCGGTACAACGCCCAGGGATGGTGGTCACAGAACTGTTGCCACTCCTAGCCCTGTAGGGACAGGAAGGGGGCAGCTTCTGGAACCCAGAAGGAAAGAGTCCTTCCTGCAGAAAAAACTTTCAAAGACACATTTAAGATCCTGAAAGTGATGGGAGGACCATTATAAAACACTTTATATCTAGGAAAATGACATGCCCTGGATTTAAAAAAAAAAAAGATGAGGTCCTGGAATCAAAACCCTATATAACTAAATAGCAAAACAGATGTTATTTTGAGAATCAGGCCTATTTGGAAAAACAGAATCCTTGCTTAAGTGAAGAGAACAAGAAAGCAGACGTGTGGCCGCTCCAGGGCAATTGGTTCAGCAGACAAAAACATGACCTGGTGAGCCTCTTGCCAGGGTGGTTCAAGAGCAAAACTAAAAGTTTCTTTAAATATATCAAAAGCAGGGTGCCCACTTGCTTAAACAGAGTTTAAAAGTTGAGTAAATGATGACTCTACAGAAAAGAAATGCACCATGCTAGATCTGAGATTCTGTTAAAGCTGTTTGACTTAAGCCTTGAAGCAGCAGAGTAAAGCTTTCAGCATTTTAGAGGCCAGACTTAGGAGAAACTTTCAAAATTATTTTTTAAAATATGACATGGTCTATTTAAAAGTATTCTAAAGGGCAGTTCTGTGGAACTGGATGAGATATCTTTAAAAGTCTAGGTCAAAGCCAGCTTTATAAAATGCCGCAAGAAGTGGTAGGGCGGGCCTAAGGACAGACACGTAGATCGACGCAATGGAACCAAGAGTCCAGAAGCAAACCCTCACATCTGCAGTCAACTGATCTTTGACGTGAGTGCCAGGGAAAGAACAGTCTTTCCAACAAACTGTGCTGGGACAACCGGAAACGCACATGCAAAGGCTGAAGGCGGACTTTTAACTCATATCACATACAAAAATTAACTGCTGAACGACAAATCTCTTAGAGAGAATATAGGTGTAAACCTTCATGTCTATGGGTCAGGCGATGATTTCTTACACATAACACCAAAAGCACTAAAAACAAAAGAAAAAAAATAGATTGAACTTCATCAAATTAAAAACTTTTGTGCTTCAAAGAATACCATCTAGAAAGTGAAAAGATAACCTACAGAATGGAAGACAATATTTGCAAGTGATGTTTCTCATAAGGAACTTACATCTAGAATATATAAAGAACTCTTACAATTCAACAGTAGAAGACTTTTAAATGGGCAAAAGATCTGAGTAAACATGCTCCAAAGACATACACACATGACCAAGAAGCACGTGGAAAGATGCACGGCAGCCATCCGGGAAAGGCACATCAGCACTGCAAGGAGTTGCCCCTTCAAACCCACGGGGCTGGCCGTGACGGAAAAGACAGTGGGCGGCAGGCGGTGACGAGAATGTGGAGAGGCAGGACCTTGCACACGGCTGCCGGGGAGGGAAAGCGGGCCAGTCACTTTGGAAACCAGTCTGGGTGTTCCTCCAAAAGTTAAACACAGCGTTCTCAGATACAACGCAGTAATTCCACGCCCAGGAATGTACCCAAAAGAACTGAAACATATTCTAGACAAAAACATGTACACAAATGCTCATAGCAAACTGGAAACAACCCAAATGTCCATCAACTGATAAATAAATGTGAAATATACATGCGATGGAATATTATTGAGCAATAAAAAGAAATGAAGTACTGACATATGCTACAATATAGATGAACTTTGAAAAACATTATGTTGCCCTGACCAGTGTGGCTCAGTTGGTTGGGTGTTGTTCTGCGAAGTGAAAGGCCGCCGGTTCAATTCTCGGTCAGGGCACATGCCTGGGTTTCGGATTCTGTCCCCAGTCAGGGCATGTGTGAGAGGCCATCTATCGATGTTTCTCTCCCTCTTCCTCCCTCCCTTCCTCTGTAAAAATATCTTGAAAAAGAAAAGTAAAACAGTACGCTAAGTGAAAGGAGCCATTTGCAAAAGGCCGCAGATTGTACGGTCCCACTCATGTGGGACATCCAGAGCGGGCAAATCCACAGAGACAGGAAGTAGATCAGCGAGGCTGGAGGGGAAAGGGGGCAATGAGCAGCGACAGTGACTGGGTTTGGGGTTTCCTTCTGGGGTGATAAAAATATTATAAAATTGATTGTGATGATGGTTACATAGCTCTGTGAATACACTAAAATCATTCATTGTACACTTTAAATGGGTGAACTATATGATATGTAAATTTTATTTCTCAATGAAGTTATTTTTTTAAAAAAGAAAGAAAAGCTGATACCATTCAGTGTTGATTTATTCAGCTGCAGAGATCAATTTAAGGCTTAGAAGTAAATTACAACTTCAGAAGACAAAGGAAGGAAGGAAAAGAGGCAAAACGGATAAGGAGGTTACATGGGGCAGCGACCTTTCAATCAGGTTGGGTCAAACAGAAAACGGTCATTGTGATTGGTCCTACTCTGGCCTCTCCTTTTCTGAGAAAAATATTAGCCAGACCCAAAAATATTCTGAATTAGCTGATCAAGCAACAGGAAAGTTGAACCAACTACAGAATTTCCTGAAATGAAAAGTGAAAACTTTCCTACAGAAGAAATTGTAGCCTAGAAGGGAGATGATAAATATGAGTATGCTGTAAGAAGTGATACATAGTGAAGAGATATTCAACTCCAAATATGGAAAGGGCAAAGACAAAAAATATTAAATTTTTTTTGGTTTAGCTAACATGTATCGATCCTCTTCTGTGGGTCAGGCTCTGTTCTAAGTGATTTACACAGATTCTCTCACTGAATTTTCCTCACAACCATGCAAGGTGGGCATTGGAATTATCTCCGTGTTACAGATGAGAGCCAGGGAGGTTAAGGAACTTGCCCAAGTTCACACAGTAAATAGTGGGTGTCAGACTTTGGATCCAGTACTGAGGCCCTAAAAGCAGCACTTTTAACCCCTCCCCCCATAGCTGAAGATTCAGCAAGCAGCAAGTCCTTGTGTAAGTGTGTCTTCTACACATGTTAAACTTCTGGTGTAGATTCATATGTGGTTGTCCATTGAGACCAGGGTAAGGCTTTCAGGTGCGGTCTCTGAAAGGGGTCCTGTACAGAAATTTTACAGAGGTAGGAAGGCATGCCCACCTCCCTCTGGGCCTCAGGCTCTTGGGGTGCCCCTGGGAGAGAGAGAGTCAAAGGGTAGACAGTGTCGGAGCGGTGCGTGTGTTTTGGAGCCAGCGGACATGGGTCCGGGTTCTAATTCGCAACCTACCAGCTGCGTAATTTAGGAGAAGTTACTTGACTTCTCCAAGTCATCAGTTTCTTCATTTGAAATGTGAGAACAATAAAAGTCCCAGCTTCACTGGTGGTTGTAAGAAGTAAATAAAACAATGCAAGTGAAATCCTTAGCATGGCCCTTAGCAAACAGCAAGCCCTCGATAAGCACTAGCTATTATTACATAGCTTTAGTTGATCCTCCAAATAGAGTTGGGCTGGGAGCAAGGTCATGATTGACCCTGTGAGCCCAGGGAGAAAGCAACACCTTATAATCCAAATTCTTATCTCGAGCTCCAGTGTCTCCTCTAACTCCACTCTGGTCCTTACAACTCAGCTTCACATCGTCTCAATCCGTACATCTAATAGGAACTTCAGACTTGCATATCCCAGACAGAGCTCTGTATTTCCCCCCAGCTCTGTTCTTCGGTTTTCCCCATCTCAGTAAACAGCACTACCATCCATTCAGATGCTCCGGCCAAAACCACTGAGGAAACGTATTCTTTTTCTTTCACTCAGCACATCCAATTCATTAGCCAATCCTGTAGGCTCTACTTTTAAAATTCATCCTGAATCTGATCGTTTCTTACCACCTCCACTGCTACGCGCTAGTCTCAGCCTTTGGGAGGGTCTCCTGGGTCCCCAGCCCTGCGAACAGCCTACTCTCTGCACCACACCAGTCTCCATCTAAATGTAAATCAGCTCCTGACACCCTCCTGCTTCAGACGTTTCCTCATATTTAGCATAAAACCCGAACACCTACCTCCGCCTCTGAGACCAAGGCCAACACCCAGACCTTACCTCCCTCCACCCCAGCCCTTCCGGCCTCCTTGCTGCTCCTTGAGCCTGTCCCTGTGACAAGGGTTTTGTGCTCGCTGTTCCCTCTGCCTAGGACACTTCCCCTCCCGTGTTTCATGCCTGGCTCCCTCACTTCCAGTGTCCGCTCAAACACCACCTGCCCAAGAGATACCACCTCCTCTGATTGCCCCTCTAAAGTCCGTCTCCATCACTCAGTAGCTTCTAGTCCTGCTCGAGTCCTGTCTGACCAGACCCTTTTTCTGTTCGTCTGCTGTGCTGTCTGCCTCCCTCCTTGATTTTGACATCTGTCAGAGCAGCCTCGTCATCTGTCCTGCTCTCTGCTCCAGCGCCAATTGCTGGAACCAAGCCTGGCACAGAGCAGGCGTCCAGTAAGTACTGTTCCAACGAAGTTGGTCTATGAAAGTTTTATTCGATGGTGTATTTATTTCATCTTTGCTTCCTTCTTGCTTTTAGTAGGGCTGTTGTTGGGACCTGCCATTCATGTTTTGTCTCAGGGAATGTTTTACTTGAGGGAAAGGCTGCATATTGTCCACATTTGGGCCAGAACATGAAAGAAGACGTGGCACTCCCTGAAGCCAGCGCAGTGGCTGCAGCAGTGATGAGCAAGAAGTCCTCAGGGGAGATGTGAATGTGAGGGCAGGAAGTTGGGCCCTGGGGGCAGCCACCCCTCCCGGCACCGAGCCCCACGTGTTCATTCCCTCTCTGCTGCCAACTGCAGCTTGCTCTGAGGAAAACTAAGGTGGCTATGAATTTCATCACCCCTAACATTTCAAGTAGTGATCATTATTCTTTCCTGTTTTCCCTTGTTATCTCTTATCATAATCGGGAGAAACTAAGAAATCGGTGGGAGTGGGCTTAGGTCGTAACTCTGGGTTGGTCAGGAGGATCACTATGATCTAAGGCACAGGTTGTCCTCCTTGACTGAGCGTTCAGTTCACCCGGGAGCTTGTAAAATGCCTGATGCCCAGGCCACACCTCATGCCAATTAAATCAGAATCTCTCAAGGCAGGGCCTGGGCATCTGTAATTCTTAAACATCCACAGGTAATTCTAATAGGCATCCCAGTTTAAGGGTGTGGAGCAAAGTCTCTCACACTTTAATCTGTGCACAAACCCTCTGGGGGATGTGTAAAAAGGTACAAGGTTGTGACTCCAGTGTCATGGACAGGGATTCTGCACGTCTGACCAGCTGCTGAATGATGCTGAGGCTCCTAGTCCATGGACCACAGTTTGAGTGGCAAGTGTGAGGTCAAATAGTGACCCTGAGTCAGTTTCACAATTTTCAGATCTAATGTTTGGTAATCTGGGTGTTAATGATCCATGTGTTCTGCTAATTCCTGGGCATCCCAGCCACTTAGCAGCCATTGTTCTGTCTGCTTTCCCCTGCCTGCTGGGCCCCTGCTGGACAAACGGAGGTCTCACCTCTGGAACCATCCTGTGGTCAATGCTGTCTCCAATGTTTTTCAGTTGCATGGCCAACTTGTGGATTGTTTCGTCCTGGTGATGGTCCTGGCTGATGCTATTTTCCTTGGGCTGAGAGGGAGAGCTGTGATCTGCATTAAAAGAGTTCAAGAGAGATACTCCATCATCTGTCTGTGAAGTTACTCACCACTAGTTACTAGAATCTGTCTTAGACAATGAGAGGATGAAAACCCATCATCATAACGGCTATCGAAAACAAAGCCCTGCTCTGGAATAGGTCAGTTCTGTTCAATAGAAATATAGTTCAAGCTACGTGCCAATCTTTAATGTTCTAGCAGTAAAATCTGATAAAATTAACTAGTAATATATTTTACTTAAGCCAACATACCCAAAGTACTATCATTACAACATATAATCAACATAAAACTATAAATTATATGTTTTGCATTCTTTTTATTATACCTACGTCTTCAAAATCTAATGTTAAGTTAGTCTTAAGGCATATCTCAATTCAGAAGCTAACTTTTCATTGGAAAACCTTGACCTGTATTTAGATTTCACAAAGTTTACATTTTAAAAAGTAGATTCATATTCAAGTTGTTCCAAACATACTTGAAAGTCTTCCAGCAACTAAACGAAGTATCCATTTTTAAAGTTAATTAAAATGCAATAAAACTTGAAGTTGAGCTCTTTGGTTGCACGGCTGCATTTCCAGCGCTCAGAAACCAGCTGTGACCGCCAGTCAGTGTGTGGGATGGGTGTGGATCTCCACAGCTTTTTAAAGTAGCTTTTTCCATTTTTTAACCCACTATCCTTGAATGAGTTCTTCCAAATGCTATTTGCTTCCAGCAACCAGTGTGTGTTTTTAAGCAACACTATGAGTAAACTACTGTTCTGGGTGCTTTGGGGAAGTTATAAAAAGTAAAAAGACAAGGTTTCTGTCCGTATGTTGCTCACTGCACACTGGGCAGGGAGGGAACGATGCCCCGGTGCTTTGGGACTTCAGAGAAGGAAATAAATTTGGGCTAAAGTAGACACACGTGTGGCTTCATAAGTACAGCAAGTTTTGCTTTGAACCTATTTGATTCCAATAAAATTTGAGGACTTTGATATTTCAGGTTTTATGCCGAGAAAACAAGCCCTGTCTTCAAAGAGGCTGGTAGGAGAGACAAACTACAATGCAACATGTCGCAGTAAGGACAGGGCCTGCAGAGAGGCCAGGGACGACAGCCCGGTGGAGATGACGGTGCAACCCAGTCTGGAAGGATGAAGATAAATAAGAGTTAGCCTGGAGAGGAAGACTGAGATGGGGGCCAGAGCCAGCTTGGAGGGAGTGGCAAACAGAACATTCCAGGCAGAAGGATCACGTGAGCAAAGACATGGGGATGGCAGAGAGGTTTTGTGCACAAACTCTAAGCGGTGTTGAAAAGCAGGGAGTAATAGGAAAACTAATAGAGCAGGCAAGGGCAAAATCACGAAGGCACAGCAAGAGGCCTGGACTTTACCCAGCAGAGCAGGAGACCCAGTGAAGGGTTTTAAGAAGGAAATGGTATGGTCAGATTTGCTTTCTGGCTATTTCCTCTGGGATCAGAGTGGGGAATGGTAAGACAGGCAGGAAAATGTTCAGAAGCTACTATGAAGTTCTGAGGAGGGATGATAAGGAGCTGCCTAACAATAACTAACATGCTTACCAGGCCATACATGCATTATTTTACTGACTACTCCCTCACAATGACCCCATGAGGTCATTTTACCCCCCTAGTACAGATGAGAGAGCTGTGCTTTAGAGAGCGCTTTTCAGTCTTGGCTCCACCTTAGAGTCCTTGGCAGGAGTGGCGGAGGGGGTGCGGGGGATGCTCTTAAAACTCCCAGTGCACAAGCCTCACCCCATTCCAAAGAAACCATTTTCCAGGGAGTGGGACCAAGCATCAGTACTTTTTTTTAAATCTCCCCAGGTGGTTCCCACTTGCAGCCAAGTTTATAGACAGTGGTTTATAAAACGGTTGAGTGGCTTGCCTAGGGATGGAAAGTCAATGAGTGTGAGAGGCAGAACTTAAACCCAGGTCTGAACTAAAGCTGTACTAACAGGGGTGGAGTGGTGAGAACAGATTCTATAAATATTTAGGAAGCAGAATGTACTGGAATTTGGTAATAGATTAGATGAGAAAGCTGAGGGAAAGGGAAACTCCTACTTCTCCAGCCCTGCAGACTGGAAGGGTGACGGAATCATCCTCCTGTACAAAGAACGGGGGTCAGGGAAGGATGGGCGTGGCAGGCAGTGGAGACAGGTAGAAAGAAAAAACAAAACTTGAGTTCATTCATAGATTTAAGGTACCTGTAGAACATCTTAGCAGGCATCTGAGTAATATTTGAAGCTCAGGATGTCAGAATTTTTTTTTTAAGATTTTATTTATTTATTTTAGAGAGAGGGGAAGGGAGGGAGACAGGGAGGGAGAGAAACAGCAATGTATGGTTGCCTCTCACATGGCCCCCACTGGGGACCTGGCCCGCAACCCAGGCATGTGCCCTGACGGGGAATTGAACCGGGACCCTCTGGTTCCCAGCCCGCGCTCAATCCACTGAGCCACACCAGCGAGGGCAGGATGTCAGAATTTAAAGACTGAAATGTTATTATTATTCATCTGTTTACGCAATAAAAATGCAGGAAAGCGGATGAGATATTTCAGCTTGTAGAGCTGAAGACAGAACCTCTGGGTAAAGGTGACTGTAAACTAGGTAGGCAAGGAACAAACATCCATGAAAATGACTGAGAAAGAACAGAAAGATAAAAGTGGAATCAGGAAAAATGATGTTTCCTAACCATCTTTCAAATCTTGTTGAACATTTCCTTCTAAAATGCATAACACTAGTGAACATCGTTACTGGGTTAACTATGGTATACAGAATATAACTCTGCGAGCGTATGCTGCTGCTGCTGCTGCTGACCCAGAATCCTGAAACACGCCTTAGGATCCTTGTATGGAAGACGCCAGTGACTTGCCCACACCCCTTTCCAAGAGAACCTGACTGGCTGCCTAAACAATCAGGTTCTTTCCTATATGGCCCCGCCCCACCCCCAGGCCACAGTCGAGTGGGTCAGAGGTGGACACCTGACCCAATAACCAATAATCCTTTGGCTGGCTGGGTACTCAGAACCTACAGCCAAAACGGAACAGGGTCCCTCTCTCTCTGTTCAATGTCAGCTTCCTCTCAGTTCAGTGAAGACTCTGGAAACAGAGAGAAGAGTTGACAGTGGGAGTAGGAACGCCACAGAATTATGTTGGGCTCAGAATAAGTCACAGTCATTTGCAAGTGAAAATCGTGAAGGAGAAGGAAACAGTTAAAGGAGAGGCAGGGGAAGCTGGCTGATAGGGAGGAACAAAGCAGATGCTCAGAAACCAAGATTCAAAAACAAAAAGGAGGGAAGGCGGTTAGCGCCCGCAGCACCTCAGAACCTGGACCCTCCAAGCTCAGCTCTTTTCCACAAGCATGCTCACCAGAAACCACAGCTTCCTGGAGTTAACTAGAACAGGTTTCTCTTCCCTGCAACCAAGCAAATAATCATAAATGCTACATGAATTATCTTTGTCCAGAACCGTCCGTGTCACTAAAATTGCGTAGGAGATTGTGTTGGCTACAAATCAACTTCAGGAAAGGCTCTGAAAGTGAAATTTAAAAATTAAGTTCCCGCCCCAACTGGTGTGGCTCAGTGGATTGGGCATTGTCCTACAAACTGAAAGGCCACCGGTTCAATTCCCAGTCAGGGCACATGCCTGGGTTATGGACCAGGTCTTCGATTGAAATGTGAGAGGCAACCAATTAATGTTTCTCTCATACATCAATGTTTCTCTTCCTCTCTCCTTTCTTTCCCCTCTCTCTAAAAAAAATAAAAATAAAAACAAAAATAAATAAATAAATAGTCTTTTTTAAAAAATTAAGTTCCCGATACAAGTCTCTTGTATTTTAGGTTCTGGTCACTAATCTATTCCTAGTAAAAGTTGAATGCAAAATGGATTGAGCTCTCCTGTACTCAACCTATACATGGAATTATTCGCTGACTAAAGAGGGCTGGTGTATCTATACAGTAAAATACCATTTTTTGCCATGTACAATGCGCACCTACATTCTTGCGCATATACATGGAATTATTATACCTATGGTATGTAATTATTATACCCGTGTATAATGCACATCCTTATTTTTCCCTCAAAAATTTGGGCAAAAAAGTGAGCACTCTGCACAGCAAAGTATGGTAGGTATGCCACCATATTATAAGATACCAGGAAATAAATCATTAAATCAAAGTTCTAAAGAAATAATATATTGAAGTGAGAAGTCTTGTGATAGGATCATTAAAATGAGTAAAATAAAGCAAAACTCTGTATTATTTTCCAAGCACTGAATTTTTAATATCCAAAGGGAAAAAGTATCTCGTTTTACGCTGGAAAGTTGTCTGAATGTGTATATATCCATGCAGAGTTCTGGAAATCAAACCGTGGTCTACATGGCCTAGTGGGGACCTTGGAAAATAATCACATGGTTAACCTTTTTGTGAGAATAATTCCTCAATGCACTGGAACTTCTGAAAATATTGTTGCACATTGAGAATCCTAACTTCGACCAGCTGTCCCTTCATTTGCATTTAGGGAAACTTTTCAGCAAACATGCACTTAGGGCTTTATAAGTGCTTTTCTATTGCCAGCTAGAATGTTAATATTTTATTTTCTCTTATGGTGATCATCCCTCTATAATCTTGATTGTGCTCACTAAAAATAAAGGTCTAGGGACTTCTGGTTCAAGACTGAGCACAAGCATTGGCCTCTCCATTTCTCCTAATCCCTCCAAAACCCCACCAAATAGTAAAGTATAAAAAAGAATAAAACCACAACGATGCAGAGAATGGAAAGCAAGGTCAACGGCAGACGAGAGATCTGTGCATGTTGTGAAAGGCACAAAGGAAATGAGACAAGACATGTGCAAACGAGCCAGGTAGAGAACCTACCACTGAGGCTAGCAGCCCACCGGCCCACTGAGAGCCCGAGGCTGGGAGAGAGAGACGCTGCTGACTGGACGTCTGATGGGGGATCAACTGCACCACCTGGTGCTGCAGACATCACAGCCCATCGTGACACCCAGCACAGATATCAGGCAATGAATGAATCAATCAATAAAACCCAGACCACTGTTCTCTAATGGAAAACAGCAAATCTTACAAAGGAAGCTAAAGCTTCTTTATGAATGCTGGTGCCTCAGATTCTCTGTCTCTCTGTTCTGGTATTTGAGGAATCCGGGGCCAGAAAGCTAGCTCCCTAAATCATCTCCCCAAAGCCTCCCCTCCCCCAGCTCAGAGCGCTCTGGTGCACCAGGTGCTCCATTTGAGTCCCTGCTCACCAGGAAGCCCTGGAGAGGCAGCTAGGCACAGTGGTGAAATTCTGAAGCCACATCACTTCAGTTCAAATGTAAAATCCACTACAAATAAAACTATGTAACCTGGGGCAAATTAATCTCTCTATGCCTCAGTTGTCAACTGTAAAATGTGAATAGTAATGTGTTCTTTCAGGAATTCTAAGATTTTTTTAATGCCTCCAAAATCTGAAGGTGATTTACAATCTGTGGTAGGTATATCATAGTTCGATAGCATTGTTTACCTTTATTTAGTAGTAAACAAAATAATGGTATGTCTTACAGTTGATGAATAGTAAACTCAATGAAATACCATAGTAACTGCCTCGTGCAGGGGTTGTTGAGACGACTGAGTTGATATATTTAACCTGCACAGGACAGCGCTTGGAACACGGAGAAACAGTTTATAAATGTTGGCCACTGCACCACCCAGAAAAACGGTCAGTCCTGCTCACGTAACAGCAGCCAAACGCCTCACCAGCCACCCTGCCCATGTTTCTTTAAAGTAACAAAGTATCACCAGGCAATTGATAAGAACCACAGAATAAGAAATACCATAGAAACAAATAAAACAGTAATCCTAAAGAAAACAGACATAATTCAGGAAACAGAAGAGAATGTGTACAAATTCTAATGCACATATTTAGAGAGATTTAAGGAAATATCACATCCATGAAACGAAAGAGGATGCTCTGCGAAAAAGAATAATCCTGGAACAAACCCTTTCAGATTTAAAAAATATAATTTCCAAAATTAAAAATACAACTGATGTTTCGGAAAACTAAAGTCAAGGAAATCACTCAGAAAAAAACATCAGAATTTGAAAAATAAGAGAGAAAAGACAATGATGTAGAGTGCCAATATGAAAAGAACAGTGTCTGATGAATGGGCAATCCAGAAAGAGAGAAATAGAGGAAATTATCAGAACAAACTGTCTCAGACAGCTTCCCAGAGCTAAACATGCCAAATTTCAGATTAGAGAGTCCCACAAAAGGAAGGAAGGAAGGAAGGAAGGAAGGAAGGGAGGAAGGAAGGGAGGGAGGAAGGAAAGGAAGGAAGGGAAAAGAAAGGAAAGGAAAGAAAAGAAAAAGCCCCCACCAAATGCTCAGGACAACAAATGGGGAAACAAAAACTCCATCTGTAGAACATATTGAAATTTCAAAACACCAAGCAGAAGGAGATGCTAAAAATCTCCAAAGAGAAACATGGATTAGTGGGCAGCTAACTTCCCATCAACAATGGATACTAGAAGATAGCAAAACAATTAATATCCTCTAAAAATAATTTTCAGATTAGAATTCTATGCCTAGCTAAATTCTCAATAACATGTGAGATATGAATAAAGATATTTGCAGATATGCAAGGAGAAATTTTTCTTCCACACACAATTCTTAGGGAGTCTCTCGAGGAAGCATGCCAGTGAAAGAGAGTTTATTACAGAGTATCACTAAACCAAGACAAAAGACAGAAGACTTAGCAAGAGGTGGATCCAAGTCACATGCAGGGAAGTCCCAGAATAGAGATGGCACAGTAGGCCTGCAGAGTAACTGAATTGGAGCGAGACAACCGTAGATGGTAAGCCCCCAGGGGATGGGGAGATTTGATAGAAGAGACACTTACTGTTGAACATTTGGGGAAACTAAAAAGCATGTGGGGGAGGGAGAAAAGGCAATGAGAAAGTCCAGAAAACAGTAAAAGGTCATATAGGAAGTGTATGGTCCATATGGGAAGCAAATTAAAATGTGGCTTAAGTTTAAACTGAAGGATGTGTTTTATGGTTTCTTCTAAAATGATATTCCTCTGTGTTAAATTTTGCAGTTCTTTTTTTAAAAAAGATTTTATTTATTTATTTTTAGAGAGAGAGGAAGAGAGGGAGAAAGAAAGGGAGAGAAACATCAGTGTGTGGTTGCCTCTCACACACACCCCCTACTGGGGAACTGGCCTGTACCAGGCTTGTGCTCCAACTGGGAATCTAACCAGCAACCCTTTGGTTCGCAGGCCAGCACTCAATCCACTGAGCCACACCAGCCAGGACTAAACTTTGCAGTACTTCAACTACATGACTAGGAATAATTTTAAGCTGTTGCAACTTAAATCCTTGTATCATTCCTGGGAGGTGATTATTCTCAGGGAAAATTATTCCCAGTCTTTAAAAAAAATGATTAGAGAGACAGAGACAGACACATAAAGAGAAACATCAATTTGTTGTTCTACTTATTTATACATTCATTTGGTTGATTCTTGTATGTGCCCTGACTGGGGATTGAACCTACAACTTTGGTGTATCGGGACAACACTCTAACAAACTGAGCTACCTGGCCAGGGCCATACAGTCATTATTTCTGGGAGCCACCACCTCTAAATCCCAGAGCGTCTAAGGGAGTTTGCACAATCTTTTATTTTTGGAATACTGGTAGAACAGGTGGACAAAAATGAGGATGAGGATACTACACGTCTTGGCCTCTCCACATCCTGGACCACCATCTTCTTCCAGATTGAAAAACACATGCCTCCCTTTTTCAGAGACAAATTTAAAAAAGAAAAAAAGAAAGAAAGAAAGGAGAGAGAGAGAGAGGAAAGGAAGGAAGAAAGAAAGAGAGAGAAGGGAAGGGAAGAGAAGGAAAGGAAGAAAAAAAGAAAAAAACTCAAGGCTTCTTCTCAAAGTCACGTAACTTCTTTTTTTAGTTGAGAAAAATGGCTTCCTTAGAAGGACTTCAGGGCATTAGCTAGTGCTTTAAATTTAATCAATTTGATTATTTAAATCTTTTAAATACAAAATCAACAGTAGTTGCCTCATCTCAAAGTTGCCTCTCTCATAATCAATCAAACATTTTGCAGCTGAATGTTCAATTCCTAACAATACCTAATCAGAATAACAATTTCAAAGTAATTTGCTTAAACTTAGCAGAACAACTAATCGGCCTCAGGAAGGCTCCAAATCTTTTAGCAGGGACAAATTGGTCTTTTAAAAGAGATTGCTGGTGTCACCCAGGATTGAAGTATAACAAAAGAGAATGCAGTAAAGATGATAGAAAGTTTGCAGGACAATGAGATGTGAATTTGAGCTGCCAGACTAGATTTGGCATTCATAAGTATAGATTCCTCTTCTAAGAGGCACCCTGATGGAGGAATGAGAGAGGAAGGCAGTAAGGAGCAAGAAGAGGAGAAATGTTGAAGAAATTTTCTAAGCTGAGAGTCTTGAGCAGGTGTGTAGGTTGAGGAGAGAAATTAGGAGTAATGGAAAGTAGACAATCGTGTAGGTCAAGTTGTTGGGGCAAAGTCTCAGAGGCGTAGGAAAAACAAGAAAGAAAACATGTGGGAGGACGAGCTTTGACAGGAGGGCCATCTCCCCCGTCCCTTGAGATGGAATAGAAGGAGGTAAGTTGTGGAGCAAAGGGAAAGAAGATTCAGGTGTTTGTGATGACATCAACTTTGTACATGGGGCAGAAAATGAGGCCATCTGCTGAGACAGAGGGGAATGATGAAATGGCTGAAATTAGTCACTAACAAAAATGGGGAAAAAAGAGCCCTGGCTGATGTAGCGCAGTGGATTGAGCACGGGCTGGGAACCAAGCGGTCCTGGTTCAATTCCCAGTCAGGGCACATGCCTGGGTTGCGGGCCAGGTCCCCGTGAGGGCCATGTGAGAGGCAACCATACATTGCTGTTTCTCTCCCTCTCTTTCTCCCTCCCTTCCCTCCCTTCTCTCTAAAAATAAATAAAAAATAAAATCTTAAAAAAAAAAATGGGGAAAAAAGAAAGCTGATCAGACTTGTATAATAGGAGCTGATGACAACCATTAACCCCTTCTGGAAAAAAAAAAAAAAAAGAGCCCTGGCTGGTGTGACTCAATGGATTGAGTGCTCGCCTGTGAACCAAAGAGTCACTGGTTCGATTCCCAGTCAGGGCACATGCCTGGGTTGCAGGCCAGGTCCCCAGTAGGGGGCACCCAAGTGGCAACCACCCATTGATGCTTCTCTTCCTCTCCCTTTCCCTTCTCTTCTGTCTAAAAGTAAAAATAAATAAAATCTTTAAAAAAAGAGAGAGAGATAAAAAAAAATGTATTTGACCTTGATGTGCCTTCTCTTTCCAGCTGGTAAGGGTCCTAAACCTGTACCTAAAGAAAAGAAAAATGTATCCTATCCTCCCATATGGGAGATGTAAGGCTTGGCTCAGTTACTTTCTGATTTTCTGTTCTTATGTAGGTTATTTAGCTTCGTTGTGCCTTGGTTTCCTCATTTGTTAAAAGGGAATTTAATATTATAATGAACATTAAGCAATGATATTCACAAAGTACCTAGTATACAAAGCCCTACATTATATGTCTTAGCTACTATTACTGGACTTGGTGTTAGACAGTATTTACATGGATATGATAATGTAAACCAGGGTTATTGGTTTTTAACTTTAGAATCAACTGATGGACAAAGTATGGAAGTGTTGGTTGTGGCTGGAGGTAAAAATGTAAACACTGCCCTGGCTAGGTAGCTCAGTTGGTTAGAGCATCATCCCTATACACACAGGTTGTAGGTTCAGTCCTCCATCAGGGCACATACAAGAATCAACCAATGAAGGCATAAGTAGGTGGAATAATGAATTCATGTTTCTCTCTCTCTCTCAAAATTAATTAAAAAAAAAAAGAAGAAGAAGAAGAATGTAGCCCTGGCCAGTGTGGCTCAGTTGATTGGGCATTGTCCTGCATGCTGAAGGGTCGTGAGTTCGATTCCCAGTCAGGGCACATGCCTGAGTTGTGGGTTCTGTCCCTGATTGGCAACCAATAAATGTTTCTCTACCTCTCTCTCCCTTCCTTTCTCTCCAAAATCAATAAGTATGTCCTTGGGTGAGGATAAGTAAATAAATACTTTTTAAAAGATTTTATTAATTCATTTTCAGAGAGAGAGGAAGAGAAGGAGAAAGAGAGGGAGAGAAACATCAGTGTGTGCTTGCCTCTTGCACACCCCGTATTGGGGACCTGACCCACAATCCAGGCATGTGCCTTGACTGGGGATCGAACCTGCAACCCCTTGGTTTGCCAGCCAGCACTCAATCCACTGCACCACACCAGCCAGGGCTGATTAAAATTTTTTAATACAACAAAAAAGCATCAGCATTACCTGAATCCACACTTTTATTTTATTTATTTTTTAAAGATTTTATTTATTTATTTTTAGAGAGAGGGGAATGGAGGGAGAAAGAGAAGGAGAGAAACAGCAATGTGTGGTTACCTCTCACATGGCCCTCAATGGGGACCTGGCCTGCAACCCAGGCATGTGCCCTGAGTGGGAATCGAACCGGGACCCTTTGGTTCCCAGCCCGCGCTCAATCCAATGAGCTACACCAGCCAGGGCTGAATCCATGCTTTTAAATACACTGGACAACTAGCAAGAACCACTGCAGCCTGAGTGGAAAGGGCAGCCACTTATGCAGGGCAATACACTTGGGAAAACAACCTTTCACAGCGGGGCAGCCAGCTTGCAAGCTGACTGGGAGAAGACAATGGGAAGAGGGCCTAAGGGCAACCCATTGCCCAGCACCCCTCTCCTACCACAAGATGCCATTGAGCCAGGGCTGCCGCTGAGTCTCAAAGTTAAGAGCTCTGAGGACAACGGTGCCAGAGCTCCAGGACCCTACAACAGAGTAAAGAGTGTGCAGCAGAGTAAAGAGAGGGAAAGGATAGAATGCGGCAGGAAGGGACAAGGTCTCAATGCATTAATTCACTTCAGCCAAGGGTAAGCTCCTAAACAGGCTGTGTAACTAACTAGTAAGTGAAATATATGACCCTTTGATCAAAATTGCAGCCTTACCTCAAGCCATTTTGAAATAACACATTAATGATTAGTTAACACTCCAGCAAGGATTATTTGACAATAACCTAAGAAAAAGTGAGGGCGCCGGTGGGGGCTGAGAGCTCACTCAGGAGAGAAAGTGCCAGAGGGAAGAAAAGGTAACCAAGTGGGGAGACCCTCCAAACAAATATCACTTACTTCGAAAAGAGTTTAGGGCCACCCCTGCCTGTGCCAATCAACTGCATAATGAAATTTGCAGCTATTTAACTGATTAACTCATTGTCACCTGGGAAATACAAAGCCTGCATTAGGAAGATGGATTACAAGAGCTGCAGAGAAGGAAAAGAACTCGACTGAGTGTGCTGAAAGCAAGAGGTGTGTTTTGCATTCTGGAACTCAACATAATAACTATTTATTATGTCTGACCAACTAAACGATGAAACACTTGAGGTCATGTATCTATTTCATAGCTCTGGGCCCTAGCTCAGTGCCCTGCACATAGAAGGTGCTCAGCAGATATTGTTGATTGTGATTGTAAAGATGCAGTTGCAGAAGAGGGCGGGGAGAATGAAACAGAAAAGAGAGTTACGGTTAGATGCAAACCTTGGCTACTCTCTAAGTTTAAGGACAGGTCTACCTTTTAGTTTGTTTTGAAGACAGCTCTCCTTTCATTTAAAGTTGTAAAATAGCAACAATAAGGCACATTCACATGTTTTGAACTCTTGGTATAGAACCTTATCAAAAGCCTGGAGATACTCTCACAATTGGTGGTGAGAATATAAACTGGTACATCTCTAGGGGGCAACCTAACTATTTACCAAATTTTACAAATCAAGGTTATTTGTTGCAGCATTAGTTTCAATATTACGTGGTAGGAAACAACCCAAATGTACATCAATAGCAAACTATTTAAATAAATGATGGTGTATCCACACAATGAAAAACTATGCCACTGTAAGTAAGGATAAGGAAGCTGTTTCCTGGAGGAGGAGAGGAAGACTTGGTAAGCCTTAAAAGAAAAAGAAAAAAAAAGAGGAAAAATAAGCATGCAGGCACTCTCAAAAGAAGAAAGCAGCTAAATCACGACTCTCTTCTGACCTCTGCAATAATATATTACATTTATGCTTGTTATACACAGACACACCTATAAATATATTGAAATGTATAGATTTTTTGGAACTTCTTCCCTTTCCTATCAATAAGTATTACATTTTTAGAAGTGGTCAAGGCTTTTTTGTTTTTACTCATTTTTGTTTTCCCAAGAGTTTCTAATTTCCCTTCAATGACAAATTAGGACAGTTTCTCTGGACTTTCCAAGATTCTACCCCCCCCACCTCATCTTTTCTAAGAAAAATTGGCTTTAGTTCCCTATACAAAAATTCTGTTTTCTTTTTCCCCAGAGTTGTCTCTACGTGTAGACTTCCCCAAAGTAATAGATGAATTTTGGCTTCAGCAAGCTACGTCCCAGCCAACAATGGCTAGTGATTCCATTGTGATTCCATTTTCAGTCTCTGCCAGGTCCCACTGGGAGGAAGGATAAGGGGCCTTCTCCATAATCAGTTTCCCAAGAGTCTTATGGGCAGTACTTGAACTTTTTTTTTAATTAAAATTTTACTTATTTATTTTTAGAAAGAGGGGAAGGGAAGGAGGGAAACATCACTGTGTAGTTGCCATTCGGGCGCCCCCTACTGGAGACCTGGCCCGCAACCCAGGTATGTGCCTGCCATGTGCCCTGACTGGGAATCGAACCGCTGAGCCTTTTGTTCTCAGACCTGCACTTAAATCCACTAAACCGCACCCCCTCCCACTGCTCCGCGGCCCCGCCTCTTGCTGTGCAGCCCGGAGTCGGTTCCCTTAGGGAGTCGATTCCTTTCGGGGAAACCGCGCGCTCCCCCGGCGCTGGGCGGTAGAGGTCACGTGGACCTGCTATGGCCAATGGGGAGCGAGCACGTCCGGAGGCCGTCTCCGCGCCTGCAGCGGCGCGCGGCTCTCCTTCCAGACACGCAGGGGAATGGGAGGCAGGAAAACTCGGTACCGGGAATACACTGCAGGGCGCCTCCGATTACCCTAGCTTCGGCGTTCTCGACGCCGGAATAACAACTCCGCGTCCTTCTCACACCGCCTCTTTCCGTCTGCACAGCCCACATTTCTTCAGCGATATCATAAAACGTAAGGGAGAATCGCGCTGCTGCCTTCTGGGCCA